>JAMKCH010010688.1:0-28658 GCA_023653785.1 Ophioderma brevispina
TTCCGGGGAGGGTTCTCAGGGGTTTGTTGGATACCCATGCTCATTCTAGAGGTTCTGAGACGGGGGTACAAGGAGTTGTAGAAAAATAACACACACCTGTGAACACCATTTGTTTCAAAATAGACAACCAAACTCTAAACTAAAGGCTACTATGCACTAGATTGTATTGAATAACGATTATTGCTTTGCGATCAGTCAAAGGCATCGTGGATTTGGCCTAACAACACCACAACAGATCATGCATGTTACAATCAATGCATTGGCTACTTGCTTCAAATGCTCTATGAGGTTTTGACCCAATAAATCTTAGTTCTTCAAAGAATCTCCCATAAAATTACCCAACAAATGCACTCTGTAAAGAAAATGATTGCAACACTTTTAAATGACGTAAATGTGAGTATGGCAAAATTGTATCATTCCGCTGTGTCTCTTTATCCAAACTGTCAACAAGTAAAAATAGACTTACCAGTCAGGAATATCAGTTGAACCAAGCATAGCTGAAAAAGAGAGAATACGCAAAGCATGAGTACATTAATTCTAATATGCTTAGCAAAGAAAGAATGAATAATAAAAATAAATAAATGCAGACAGTAGTCTAGGTTGTTATGTAAAGGTATTACATTTACTCAACTTGCGAATCCATTTGCATCCTATACACAATAAAATGCTTTTTCAAGATTTTAGCCTCTCCCTTAACAAGGAGATTCTTGAACCTGTCTTGCCTGATTGCGTGATCACACCTGGGATGACATTTGACCCCTTCACCGTAGGTGAGTGTAATTTAATTTAAAGCGGAAAAAGGAAATGGTCAAAATTTAGGTATCTGCAGAAGCTAATATTTTTCTCATTTTAACCCTCACTTGTGAAATCTTACGGGCAAAGGATGTTTGGTTGGCAACATCCCTAATAAGATGACATGGGATTAAAAAAAATGATTGCATTACAAGTGATCCATCAATTTACCCGTCCTTCTTTAGGTGGAGGACCTTTTATTTCTACATAGTCCAATAAGGAATTTTCATGAAAAAATAACGTTAAACCACTGGATGATTTCAAACAATCCTACAATTGCAGTGCATTGTATCCCTTAACAATATAAGTATTATGTAGAAGTTACATATATATGCTGAAGAGTATCAATGGCTTCATAAATAATCTATGATGATTGTGACATTTGTTATGTTATGGCGCCCCTGTGGTGTAAGAGAGAAAACTGGCAGGCAAAAGCACATATACTTTCATGGGGAAATTCTGTTTTTGCTGTAACTTGTTTCGAATTAAATAATACTAACACTTCTTATCAAGATAATAAGCCTAAATCTACCACCTGCATTATGTGACCAATTTAGATCCGGAAAGATTCCTGCAAGTAATTTATAACCAGATGTTATGTGGTCTGTCACAGAAACTACTGTATTATTTACCCTGCCAGAAAGACAACAGAGGGCGTTCTGAATGTCAACAAGTGACAACATAGTTTTTTGTTGGGTCACATCATCTATAGATTACACAGAAAATATAGAAAACCAAGTATAGCACACTGCTGATCTCAATTGCCAAATCACTGCAAATTACGGGGTGGATTATTTTTTCCTAGGGTTTGACATTGCATATGCAAGCATGGCAAAATTTTATATATGCAATGTTCCTCCTCAGAAGATTTCAACAAAATGTATATACTGCATGATAGGTAGTCATCATATTTGACAGGGTGAGTTGAACTGCTACCAAAGTATTTCACACATACAGCTCATACAACCCTTAGACATTCGATCAGTGGAGTGAATACAAGTAAGTGGAATCTACAATAGCGTCTTTGGTGTTTGTCTGTAGAGGGTCGTCGAGTGCCAAAATTGTGTAAACCACGTATTTCAATACGGAATACATCGCAAACCTCATCATAGTGCGCGTTCACACTCATAGAAAAACTGTTTTACACAATTTGGCACTCACCAGTGGTGGTAAGAGTGTTATTATAGAGGAGAACTTGCGTCTGTACTATGAAGACGCCTTTGACTACTTATTTATATCTTCATTAAAGAGCGAGTTCAGTATAGAAACAAATATTCAAACATACTAAAATGAGCACATACTGCAACTACTTCTACCTATTTGAAAATGATTTGGATGTTTAGAATACAATTTCTAATTGGGCTACCAAATTAAGGCCTGCACACAGGATTTTTAGTTTATTGCTTGGCAACCAGGCCGGAATTAGCTGCCAGGTCAAATAATTCATTAATTTTGTAATAATTAATTTGGGTTTGCTGTTTTGAAAAGTTAATAATAAGCAATTTTTAAATAAGTATAAATAATTAAAGAACTGAAATGGGAGACTTTCAGGTAAAGTTCTTGGGGACACTCTGTATATATGAAGACCTGAGCGCAAGAAGTACTAAGTCATATGTGTGATGTTTTGAGTTACAGTTCTTCAAAACTTTTTAACTATGTGTTTAATTAAGGAAGGAGATAAACAATTAAATGTAGCATGGCTATAGGAAACATAACTTGGGACGATATTTGGGAATAAAGTCTGCGGGCAATTTGATTACGAGATAAGATCAATCTCTCGATTTTGGATTAAGTACTTTTTGCGCTCAAATTGGAGTAATAAATAGTTTTGATGGCTAACAAAAACATCCCATATATTCTTTTAAATTCCTAGAAAAGTGGCTAACAATATATAAGCCTCTTTATATGGGTAACTATACCCGGGAAGTGTATGTGGGCAATTGATTCCGGGATACTTCAAATAATCGATTTTTGGACTTAAGTACGTTGCGCTCAAATGGGTAATGCAATGTTTTATTGCTAATAATGTCAAAGATTGTCAAAGATTCCTTAAAAGTGGCCAAAACAACAACAAACATAAATTTGTTATGACTTTTTTAAATCACCGTATTTTTATCTTGACAATTCTTAACTCATAACGGGATTATCCATTGAGTTCTACGTTGCTATGTTATATCTGTTGCTATGGAGTGGACTGAAGTACTTTTTGACCTCAAAATTGGCGTTATTGCCAAAAAGCCTGCCCTAAAAGTGTTTAAACATTGTTTTGAAACAAAAAACATAATTACTATATTCCATGACCCCTAAGGAACTCAAAACAAGTGATATCTCAATTTGGCCAAATGTGGAGTTAAGTACTTTTCGCTCCGGTCTTCATATTAAGTGTAAAGACCTTAAAATCAATTTGATTCATTTTGGACATGTCATCAGGGGGTGACACTTAGCGCCTGTCGTCTTTTGACCTTACACCACAATATGCCTGCAAATACGAAAGTTCACTCATACCAATGAAATTCATGGTCCCTCCTATATAAACTACCTTGTGGTATAGAGTTACGTGTACGCCATTTGTAACTATGGACAATAACGGAACTTCGCATTACAAGGGATCGGAATATATAGAGCCCCAGAGACATAGGCCCACTCCAGTTTAAGGGGTTGGTACACTGAATGCTTCATATATTAATTATTTTGTTTTTCAAATGCGGGCCTACTTAAGTTATTTCAGGTCAAATTGGTAATTTTGATATCATAATTTAGGTCCTTTAATTCTCTTTAGATTTATTTAATCTATTTTTATGAATCAATGTTATATATTTTACTCAGCACTTGCAGTACTAACATTGGGTCTCTTCAATTGAAATCCCATGGAAATAGTGTAGTTCTCTACTATTTTGCTTTGGTAAAATAACTTAATCACACGTATATTCTTATATTATAGGCATTCAGGAAATTCACAGTTAATATAACAACCAATTCTAGGGTTTTAAGTCTAAATTGTCTACAAGATTATACGCCTATGATTGTTATCCCCAAGTTTACCGGACTTTTTAGTGCTGTGTCCCAACCCCTTAAAATCTAACCGAGACGTTATAGCGCACCCGTAAAGCAAGGCCCAGGCGAACCACCGTTCGTCCACCAAGTGGTCATCTCCTTATTTTAATCCTCTGGTATAATGAAGTTTCCACCACTCATGTTTCGTTAGTCTTCTTCTGCTTGCCGTATGAGGGAGCAGCTAAATGTGTTGTAAACGTTGGAGCCAACTCAATGACTTGATTGGTTGGGGTTTGAGAATCTGTATTCCACCGGCGGATGAAAGTAGGGCACATCATTGAGAATGTGATCCGCAGCTGTGAGGAGAACCACATTGGCAGGCTGGCGATGCGCAGCCCCATCGGTGACAATGCTATTGATAGGACCGACTCCTGTGCGAATCCGGTTAAGGTGACCCATTCCTTGCGTTGGGAGATTGCTGCCAGGTGGTAGTTCTGTTTAGGTGTAATAGAGAGTTGATCTGGTCTTGGAATGTCTAGCCAGGCGTATTCCATGTCTGAAAAATGTTGAATGGGATATGGGAGAGTTAGCAGCGTGTAGGCAGAAAGGTCGGCGAGAGCACAGTCTCTGTCTACCGAGTGGTGTGATGCTTTGACAGTGTAGGCAGCAGGTGCTTGTTGTCCAGCAGGGCCTTTACTAGTTGTGCGAGTGGTGCTCCCTCCGAAGTGCTGCAGGTGCAATCCTGAAAGCCCTGTAGAAATTCAGATGGAGTGTGAGGCGGAGGCAGACAGTTATGGTTCTCGGTCTCGTTGAGTACCGTTTCCAGCTTCTTTGTGTGAGAGCTGTTGCATCATGCTGGGCGGCATATTCAGCAGTGCTGTAGACCGAGCAAGGCAGTGGTGACGTAGGTCGTTGGGCTGGCACCCCATGAAGATCCAGCAAGTCGGCATAGGAAGTTATTCCTCGAAGATACCTTGGCGCATACGGACTCGAGGTGCCTTGCCGGTAAGTAAGCTGCCGGTCAAGCTTCACTCCCAAGTAGGTTGGTGTAGGATTGTATGCAGAGGCGCACCACTAGGTTGATTTGAAGCTGGCGAAAAGGCCTCTTGGTGTTGAGGGGTGAAGGGCAGTAGCGGTGGTTGGGCTTCGACTCAGCTTCAGTACAAGGTCTATATGCTGCAAGTAGGGCAATGTCTGTAGTAAGTGTACTTCTACTTCAGTCTAGCTTCTGTCCGAGTGAAGTAGGGCAAGATCGTCGGCGTAGCAATATTGACTAGATGTTGTTGACGTATATCTGCGGACTATACAAGTTGAACAGACATAGAGGCGAGCCAATACAGATCTTTGTGGTACACCATTCCTCAGACGACGCGATGATACTTGCCCATCACGGTCTTGAGAATAAAGTACGTTTGCAAGATGTTACATATGAATTGAAAAGGTGATGATCCGGGATGGTCCTGAGAAACTTGAGTGTACCAGGCCCTGGTTGCACACGGTGTCATATGCTGACAGTAAGAGTCCACCAAGATGACGCCTGACCTTATGGCGCTTTTCAAAGCTTTCCTCATATCATTTGTGAGTTTACAAATCTGGTGGACAGTAGCTCTGCCACGGCGACGAAATCTGCTGTTCGTCAGGCAGATGGGGGTCGACGACAGGCTCCAGCAGGGCCAGCATCATCCTCTAAGGAGTTTGAAGGAGACACACAGTAGTGATATTGGGCGGTCGTTCTTAGGGTTGTCGACAGGCGTGTTTGTTTTGGGGAGTGCAATGATAGTAGCTCTCCTCCAGATCTTGGGTAAGGATGGTTGGTTGGTAGGCAAACATCGTTGTAGTAGAACTCCTGGAGCCAATTAGACATTGTGGGCCGCATTGCATCAGGAACTCGCTGGTATGTTATCAGGGACTGGGCGTTCCACTCTTTAGTTGGCGTAATAGCAGAGGTAAGCTCATTCTAGTGAGAAGATGTTGAAAGTGACGGCCGTCACGCTGGGAGGCTCGACGGGAGTTTGGTGCGATCCTTATCAAGTTCTCAAAACGACCATTTGCGAGGAGTTGCCGGGGGGGGATCGACAAGGAGTTGGCAGTCACTGGACATTTGATTGTTATGGAAATTTGACGGCAGGTTGAGGCGGTTTTAGTCTTCCAGGCCTTCCTGCTGGAGTGGGGGAAGGGGATTCCTTGGACCGTATCCTCCCACCGCTCACGGCGTTCTGTCCAAGCAGTTGTAAGGTCTGAAGCCTTGGATGAAGCATTCTTCCTGGGTTAGAATTCAGGAAGTAATTGTAAAAAGAGTATCACAGTCCTCATCCCAGGATGGGATATAAACCTTTTTCTTCTTTACGAGGCAGGGGGGCCCCCCCACCAGGTTATGGCTTCTTTTCTAGATAATAAAGAGTGGACACAGTGCTGTGTAGGAATGTCCAGGTGGAGGAGGTTGGTGTCAGGGGTTAGTTAGTGAGTTATCATCACTGGAACACTGGAATCTATCTCACATACAGCAATCCATAGATCAACAGTTACATGTCTTAAACTTTGTACAAAACCTCATGTTCTAGTGCATTGACTATATGGCAATGTCTTGCTGTATGGTGTAATGCCATATGCTCTAACTTACCTGCAGCTACTCCAAAACAGCCCCCAGACTATCCTAGTACACTGCTATCAGATCATCTTCATTGGCTAGTGATTTGTGCATGTGCTGACATTAAAATATGTTTATGTATTCAAATGCATTAAAGGCACTATCAGTGATTTCCTATATCAGAAAATTGGAAAAATTACCAAAAATCAGATTGTGCATGTCTGTAACAAGTATAGGTATCCTAACATACCCTACAAGTGATAAGACCAAAAGCCACCTAATAAGTACAAATTTGGATATTTAGTCATTACTGTCCATACAGACATTTGCTACGACGTCATTGAATGGAGATTCATATCTTTGAACACTGCTGTTTTCTTCTGTTTCTGTCAATTTTTCAATTGGAAAAAATAACCTACGAGAATTCCACAGCCTTATCCTTTACTTTTAAGCTATTCCTGCAAATTTCAAATATTTTTACTCTTTCGGGTGGATCACTGATAGTGCCTTTAACTCAATCTGAAGCACCATTCCACTTTTAAGAACTCTCTTTCAATGCTTCTCTGTATAATACACACTCATCCTATGGTAACACATGCCTTCCCATCCTCAAGACTACTAGAGAATGATCATGCTTTCCACGCTCCATAGCTATGGTAATTTCCTTCAAGCACTCTCCAGGTCTTTAAGAGTAAACTTACGACACATTTGTTCATATAATATTACTGCTTTCATACTAACTTTAAATGTTGTGTACAGTGCAGTGTGCTTTGTTAAAGCAATACTGATTGGTTACTCAGAGGGCTATCTCATATTGTGCCCTGTAATGAGCTAATTAGAAAGATTTATCATATATAGGTGTTAAAGCACTGGCGACACAATTCCGACAACTGATATATGTAGATGCATACAAGAGAAAACACCCCTGAAAAGATCAGACAGATCCATGGAAGGAATCTTACCATAGGCCTACAAAGGTAATGACTAGCATGTTATAGCACTCTCCGGTGCCTAAAACTAAATAAAAAAATATGTGCAAAACTAGATTTTGAAGAAAAATTAAATTTGCCAACATATTGATATTTCATAAAATTTTGCACAGGATGTAGCTAGTAAAATAATCTAAATCTGTTGTCAAAATTGTGTCACTGTTGACATTTTTTGTTTGATTCTAGTTTTGTCATAATAAATGGGACTTTCAAGCAGCCGTGATTTATGCCAAGTATTTTTTTTTCACCAAAAGTAATCCGTCTTGACGAAACAATACTATTCAGACAAAGAACACAGGCAATAACAGCAATCAATCATCTGTTGGAAAAGATAATCTTTTACACTTTTTTGAAAAGATATTGATATCAACTGATAAATCCTGATCTGATATGTAATAATATCGAAACGGGTCCCATCTGTTGAAAAGGTGATCCTATTGACCGGTATTATCTGATTCACAATAATTTGTTCAAAAATTTGGAATAAATATTTAATCATGTACTGGTTATATATCAACCTAGTAACCTACTAACCTAGTAACCTAGCTAACTCTTTATCTTGATACACAATGGCATGTGAGCATTCAAGTTTGATTCAGTGCAGTTTAATGCCACCACAGTTCAATGTAACCATATCTAAAGCAAGCTGAAGGTCTGTAAGTCCTTTCTTTAAGATGAAACAGTTTCGGTCTCTCCTGGGTCACTGCTGATTTTGCTTGTGGAAACAGCTAGGAATGGGCAAGGACCATTGTATCTAAGTGTCATGAAAATGTGTGCATGTAAGTGGAAACAGTGGGCAATTATGTTTTAGGGTTAACATTTGGGTCAATATTTTTACCACAGACAGACACACAGAGACACTACCAAAGCAATTCCTATGTGCCGAAGCAATTCCGCTTGCAATTCAAAGTATTTCCGCTTGCTTTGCAGATGACACAAAAATTGAGCTCTAACCAGAAACCGCTTTGTGTTGGCAATGAGCTGTATCTCTAGGTCATACTTCATTTCTGCATTACCTTGAAATCAGTAAAGACCTCTAGATTTCAGGTATAAGTGGGTGCAGATGCATAAGAGACATAATGCGCAACTTTCCACATCTTCAAGAAGGTACATCGGAATGCGTGCTTCTTGTGGGGAAAGTTAGGCATTATGTCTCTTATGCATCTGCACCAGCATACCTGAAATCTAAGGGTCATTAATTATGATTTGACAATCTTATGGAGATGCTTTTGTATCAAGGGTGAGGTAAATGTATAAATTGCAGGTTACAGCTCTAGCCAATTATTTTTAGCATAAATATGAAGATTTTGAGGCCTTGATATTCTAAAGGATGCAAAGATATGTTTATGTTGGCTACAGATCAATTCAGTACAGGAAAAATATGTGGAATCCTAAATGGAAGTCTTTTCACTACTGACACTAATTTTGTGACCTGCTTACACAAAGGATAAACCTACTTATCATTTGCATTACACAATGTGCTTGTTTTGTATTTATATAATCATTTCATAATTTAGTGTCCTCATTTTCAAAAAGACCATTTTTAATAAATATTTTGAAAATAAAATAGCTGAACAATTTTCACATTAACAAAACAGAGAAATGAAATAAGTAAACCAATTTGGTGAATAAGCTCCTATCTTCTGATTCTAAGCCAAGCATTCAACACTGGCAATGTTTTAGGGCAACTAACATGACCAACTTATCTTGCGCTTAAAGGAACATACGGGAATTCTCTGAGGACACAAATTTCTCTTGATTCAGATTGGTTGTAGAAAACCTACTGAGAATGTTCAAGAGGTTTATTTGACAATCAAGTAGAAAAGAAACAAAAACCTAAGTTTTAGTCTCCTAATCAGCCCTATAAAGAAGTATGCTTCGATTTCTGTCGTACACAACAGAAAATAATAAATCGTCTAATTCACTTGATGTGTTAAAGGGGGAAATTTTTTCTGGAAATGTCCTTGTGTCTCTTAAGGGCAACCAACATGACCAGGTAATCTTGCACTTAACCCCCTGAGGTCTACCGGCCGATTTGATTGGCTAGATACACCAAATAACCCAATGTATAACCAATCAGAAACATGGTAAGAAAACCTTAAATGTTTGTACAGATATATGATAGGTCTATTTTGATTGGTTACTCAAATGTTATATCCAGATATATCAGGTAATGAGCCAATCAGAGATACTGTAAGAAAGGTGGTAGACCCCAGGGGGTTAAATAATTTTTTCTGGAAATGTCCTTGTGTCTCTTAAGGGCAACCAACATGACCAGGTAATCTTGCACTTAAATAAAATTCCAAGCTTCATATTTTTGGGCTGTCTTCATGCAAGCGTATTTATGCTAAAGGTTATACACCACTAACTAGGCTGCCATGCGGTATGACGTGGGCATATTAACCTCAAAATAACATCAATACACAGCGTGTAATACCCAGTCTAAATTGTGAATTGAAACAGAGCAGGAACCAATGAAATTGCATAAATTCCTGCATCTCTGAGAATATGCCTTCAAACCACAAAGGTGGCAAGGGTATTATGGAATTAACCTTTATCTTGAATTCTTTGTTTTCAGGTTAGCGCATGAGGGGAGAACATGAGTGTGATACTCGATGATACATGGCAAAATGATCTGTAACACAGGGTGGCTGGATGATGATATGCCAGACAGCCCATGGATGTTAATTAATAATAATTTCCTACCAGTCCAGCGAAGTACACCCATATAAAAAGATAGAAGTGCCCATGGCCATTTCCCATATGGACAAGTGGATGATCCAGATGCTAATGATGTTGACATATTTAACAAAACCAATAGGTTTGTGGTCATTAAGCTTTTACAGACATGTTCAGCCATAAAGTTGCCTTGGAATGGATTCACTCCTGCTTGCCATGCTAGGAAATAGAAATCCTTAGATATAGACTGGGAGTTGTCAATTAGGCACGTCTCATTCCAACACACACACTCACTAAGTAGTCAGCCGTATAGAAGAGGCGCGTCAACAGGAGTAGCGGGGCACAAGAAACGTTGATGCTATAGTCTATGCGGATGTTCTGCATGACTGTTTGTCCCTCCTTTAAGATGGTCTAAATGTATTTTGCTCACAATAGCATTTGAATAGCCTCGTACTGACAGACCCATTTCTAAACTAAGTAATTAAATTTATTATCCTGGTTTAATTGACAAAATAATCCAAAGTGCCATGAGAAGATAAATGATCGACATGTAACAAGCGAATATATTGTGCTCGTGTGTTAAGGTTCCTTTATCTTCTCCTCTCCTCCAGAAGCTTGAACAGACACTCGAGAACCAAAGGCAGCCTCAGAGGCCAAACTAGGTGGGCTTATAGCACCCTGGTAGTCCGTCATAGCATCGATTTAATGCAGTGGCTGAGGTCAAAAGGTTGAGAGGGCTCGTTCTGCCTCACATTTTGCTGAATCCGAAACAGGTTTAGTTGCAGCGGGCCTCGGGTTGAGGGTGAATGAAATGTGAATTTGACGAAAAGTCGTTTTTGTTTAACTAAAACACCAAAAAATCGTATTTATCTTGTAAAAAGGCTGCTATCTGTAAGGCTAGAGATAGGAAAGATGATTTTGTTATCCAAATGATAAATAATTAATTGGGTTAATTGATCTAAGACAAAAGTAACAGAGCAAGACTTAGGTGGTGTATTTTGGGCTAAATATCTCTAAGTTGGAGGGGAAAAAGTCAATTTTGCCATTTTTTTAAATTAAACTTGTTTTAAGTATAATCAATTAACTTAATTTGAAGAATTATATTTCATTGATAGATAATGGAGTTCTTGTGGACCTACGAACCCCAAAAAATGCCTTACTTTAATATTTCCCCTACTTGTTTTAGCAATATCACGATCTTACCGTAAGCAGACCCTGATCCAGCAATTCTGTATAAGGTAAATCGCTTCAGTATTACTGCCACTTGACTATTAGCGCTAAAGTTTTCCAAGATTCTTAAAGAAATAGAGAAGCATGTATGATTATGCTCAGTTCGATCAATCACGTGAAACTAATCACCTTTCATAGTGAAACAATAGCAGTATTTTGTGGGGTTGGAATATCATGTATATCCATACAATCTTGATTGTTCTCTTCGAGTCATATAGTTCACATGTGTAATTATAGGTGAGTATCTGTGACGAGCGGTCCCATGACCACCCCCATGGACTCTACCAAAACAACTTTTTTGCTTCGTTTTAGGTCTAGTCCAAATTTGTCGACTGGAATTTTATACCAGGGAAGTATATAACACTACTAGAGACTAAACCATTGCAATTTCAAAACAGCCATCAGCAACTACTACCTCCGCAGTAATCCACTAATGTACTCCTGCCCTACGTCAGTTATCAGCTTTCAGCTCACACACCCCTGACCGGTTGGTCCCTTTTAGGGGCGTGGACAGTAACAAGACAAGACAAGATTTGAGATGTGTTAACAAAAAATCCAAGATGGCGTCCAAAATTGATGCCAAAGTTGTGCAAGTTGGAAAAAATATTCATTGAAAATTTGATTTCTAATCATTAATTAGAAATGTCCCATCATTGTATTTCCCACAATTGTATAAAATTCAAAATGGCATCCAAAAATAAACCGCCAAATGGCTGCCAAAATGGATAAAATCCTTGAAAATGTGTAAAAATCCAAAACAATGTGTCAATTGGGAAAATATTGATTGAAATTTGAGTTTTAATATAAATAAAAAAAATAAAAAAAATATATCTGATTTTTTCCCAATTAAAATAATTGAGTTTATCCCGATAGTGTCCACAATGACCGCCAAAGGTGTAAAATAGAAAATGGTGTATAAACAAACATCAATAAATGGGTCAAATTTTAAAAAATCATTGGGACAGGTTGTTTCCTTTTCATTGATATACAAACCCATAGAAAATGTATAGCTAACGTTGGTAGTGTGCTTTTTTTCCAAAGTGGCTACCGAGTCATGCCCCAATACTCAGTCCTTGAAGTAGTGTCGGTATAATTTATATTAGGCATAGAATTCTCTTTGGAATATTTGATGAAAGAAAAATGGTTCTAACATTACATTTTTATAGGCGATGTCCCCAGCGCGCTTATAAAATATGCTAAAAAATCAATTAGATAGAAGTACTGAGGTGACAAAACAATCGCCAGTACTTCAGCCATGGAATCAGCGAGGAAATATTGGGTTGTAAAAGCTAAAATTGTACTAAAATGGACAATTTATAAAGCTATTAACCACTCATTATCAAAATATCCTGCAGAACTTCAGTATTCTAGGAATATCTGAGCTGATTCATTAACGATTGCCAATAACCCGGAATTAAATTCCAGTTATAAAAATATAGTGTGAAAGACCAAAAATTGTCATAAAATGGACCATTTTTAGCATTACCCACGCTTGTCCCAACTATACAGCAAAACGTCAATCTGTTACTTGACGAATTCATGCAATTGCCAGTTATGAGCAACAAAGGATGTCAATAAATGTGGCCACAAAATGGACATTTTATTATAGGCAACTGCCCATAGCTTACTCAAAATATAACAAACCTCAGTATTCAGGAAAACCCTTGAGCGAATTTATACAATTGCCAGTACTTGGCATGGAATTTGACATCAGCGGCGGCGTATCCAGGGAGCACGGGGCCAGGGTTTATCCAATTTGAAACGTGGAGCCTCCTCCCCACCCCCCATTCAAAGTGGTTTATGATACTCGCTCGATAACGTAGGGCTTATCAAAGCTGCAAGAGAAAAAACGATAAGTAAAGATTGAAAATTGCTCAATAAAGTGCCAGTGGCCATTCCACTTTGAAAATCGCTCCTCCGCTCTAGTTTATATAGCGAATGGCAACCGGTTATAAAAACTCTATGCTAAGAAACTATTATTTCGGGAAACATTTAAACTAGAAATATCAGATAAAGTTAATAAAATGGTACTAATGGTATTTTAATTGTCCACGTTACCAAACTTTCATTATCTCGAAACACTATTATATTAACCAAGGTCAGTGTTTCAGGAATATTAACACCTTTACGGCCCAATTCAGTCAGCTATAGTGTATAGCTATTCCTACAGGTGGTTTGCTTTTGCTTCTAGTTAATACTACAGTTAATACGTGTCATAATGCCATGGTTTAATGTTGAATAATAATTCTCCTTTGTAAAACTATAGCTAACAATGTTTAGCAGAGACAGCAAAGTTCTGGGCAGGCAACCATCTATAAAATCCTATGATTTGCCAGTGGCTTTTCAAAGGACTTGGATTATGTGGTATATCTGCCAGCATAGATCCCAAAAGTCCAAAAGAGATATATCAGAAATATAATTTGTGCCTGATCGGGGGTCAGATGTGAACCACTTAGCCACAGAGGTGGTAACGCTTTGCAAGCTTAATTTACAAGGCGGTTCTCGACCACACAAAGGTCCCCCGCTCGTTGCGGGGTAGGAGGAAAAAAGTAAAAATAACTTAAGGGAGGTTTGTCATGAAACCAGAGAGGATATACCAGAATCAGTTTCAATAATTTGGATGACCCCAGCTGACCTTGGTTTCATGACCATACAACCATGCATAGTGATTGACCCAGATGACCTGGTTTCATGACCATACAACCTTGCATCGTGATTGACCTTGGATGACCCAATTGACAATTTGAAATGACCTTCAAAATTTTCTTATGCAATGAATATTGACCGCACACACCCAAGTTTATCATCTACCACATTGTTTAGAGAGTTGACCTTGGAATGACCCTGATGACCTGAAAGGACCTTCAAAATTTTCGGCAAGATATGACCGCACAACCAAGTTTCATCATCCTACCACATGTTGAGAGATTTGACCTTGGATGACCTCGCAGGACCTTGAAATGAACCTTCAAATTGTCAGAGCCACTGAAAGTGACGCACACACTAAGTTCATATCCTACCACCTGTGTAGGGATTTGACCTTGAAGACATCACATGAGCTTGAAAGACCATTCAAAAAATTTCGGCACCGAACGTTGAGCAAACGCACAAGTTTCATCATCTACCACTGTTAGGGGATTTGAACTGAGACCCCACATGCCTTGAAATGACCTTCAAAATTTTTGGGCATACCAAATGTTGAGGGGGGGGGGGGGGGTGCACCCCACCAATTCATCAATCCTACAACATGTTTAGAGATTTGACCTGGGATGGGACCAAGCTTGACTTGAAAGACCTTCAAAATGTCGGCACTGAATATTGACTGCACATACCAGTTTCTTTCTTCCTACCACATGTTTAAGGATTTGACCTCCTGAATGACCTCACATGACCTTGAAATGACCTTCAAAAATTTTGGCACCGAATGTTGAGCCACCACCAAGTTTCCTCATCCTACCACAATTGACCCGGTGTTATATGAATTTTTGACACATTTGACCTTGACCCATGCAACTGACCCATATCGAACTCATCCGCGCCTTCTTAAGCGACATATATGGTTCAAAGATGGAAATACTTACTTGCTTAGATCAAAAGATACGTATTGACAAGGTTTGAAGCAATTTAACCCTATTTTTAACATATTTTTTTGACCTCATTTGACCTTTGACCCATGAACATGAACCATTTCGGATCCCACCCCACGCGTATGTGGGATACATCTAGGTTGCGAAGATGGACACCCACATTGCTTTAGTTCAAAGATATCGGGGGGACACACACAAGCACACACGCACACACAACAGGCCGGGGAGCATTTCTATATAGTCCCCCTTCGCCAACAAAAGGGGTTCTATGTCCCCTAGCAACCAAAGTTGGCGGGGGACAAACAAGAGGGCAATCACAATTAAACATGCCTTTCGGTACAATTTGTTTTTCTTGTTTTCATCTGAATTCCTAGCGGGAAATCAGCCAAAAGTACACCGGTGTAAAAAAGGAGATAGGGTTCGGCCAGGAACCATAGTCCGGGCTCCATAGACGACAACGGAATTAAGCGTGAAACTTAAGGTTGTGTGAAGAGTCAACCCAATTGAGTGCCCCCTTATTTCTTTCACCATGTAGGTGGACTGTGAGTCCAGAGGACATGTTTCTCCTGCCACGCCGGATTACTAGCAATTGTATGAATCAGTGAAGTGCTCCGAATACTGAACAGTTGCTAACTTTATAAATTGCCCATTTAATCATTGCTTTTGCCTGATATCCTAGCTACTAGCTGGAAATCTATGCAGAAGTAGTATCGGAAATGTATGAAATGCAGCTGGATACTGAAATTTGCTGGATATTTTGATAAATAGTGTTTCAACAGATTTACAAAATGTTCATTTTACGTACCATTTTGCTTTGACCTAATATTCCTATAGCTGAATTCCATGTCAAAGTATGACAAGTGTAGCATCAGTCAAACTTTTGTTGCATTAGTTTAAGTACGCAAGTGGACCATGGTTATATAAAAAATTAAACTTTAAACCATTTTCTTTCATCAAATACGCAAAGAAGAAATTCTATGCCAAACAGTAAACTTAAGAAACGGTTAACTTACATTCAAAATACCGGGTATTACGTTACTATGTAAGAAACACTTTATTTTGCCATACTTTACTAGCCACTTTGTAAAAAAAGCAACTATCAGGCTTTTTAGTACTATTACTAGAAAACCCATTACTTACTTGTAAACTAATTTATGACTGCTACCACATATTGCGGCTATTATGTGCATTTCTATGGAATTCTGGTATATACTGTAAAAGTCAATGGATAACACTTTTTACACTTCAAACTAGTTCAATTTTATACAAAAGGTATAGGAGGCGTTGCACAAGATTAACAGACTAAAAGAAGTTTTTAAAACAGGTTTTAGTGTTTTTAGCCCTTTAAGATGTTTAATTCTGGGATTAATATTAAACTTGGAAGTGTTAATAATTACTAACACGAGATGCAGTTTAACATATGGTTTAGTGTTAATCTTGTGCAACGCGTTCCTATTTGTTTGTGTAAAAATAAAATAAATATTAACGCATTGAAGTGTTCAAAAAGTGGTATCCGTTACTTTTACAGTGTATTTGGCCCATTTTGGACGGACATCTTAAGTTGTTGTTTTTTAATTGAAACAAAATGAGAATGGGGAAATTAATAAGCACAGGAAAAAAAATTCCATGATTTTATTTTGATGGAAAATCAGTAATGGGTAATTACTTGCTAATTATAACCAAATTGAATGTTATGAACCATTTGTCTATAATTGTACCATTTGGCACCCATTTGGATGCCTCTTGATTTGTTTGTTAACATCTCAAATGTGTAATAGGGCCATAAAACGAAGCAGAAAGTTGGTTTAGTATAGTCTGGGGTACACGGGACTACGTAGATAAGAGACTCTACCCCCGGGAGACTATATCACAATGATTACCTATAACCGACGTTCAAGATTGTATGACATGACATTCCAACACCCCAAAATCCACTAGTGTTACTGATGTGAAATTAAGTTAGTTGTTCACGTGAGTGATCAGGCTGATCCAAATATCGTTACACTGCTTAATCTATTCTTGAGGAAACCTTAAAAAACTTAGCTCTTGTAGAAGGTAGTAGTACTCAAGTGATTGATCTTATAAAGCAAGTGCAAATCTGCTAAGTAAGGATAGTGATATTGCTAATAGTAGGGACATAACAAAGAAAGAAATTGTGGCGGTTCGAGGTATTATACATGAACATCCAATTATATTTGAAATAATATGTCTCAAATAAGTTAATTGATTATGCTTATAAAAATAAAAGTTTTACATAAAAAAATGCAAAAATTGACTTTCCCCCAAAAAAATAAGATATTAGACCCAAATTACACCACCAAAAAATCTAATTTGTCACTTTTGTTTATAGATACAATGAGCCCAAGTAATTATTTATCAGTTGATACCAACATATCTTCTAGCCTAAAGGTAGTCTTTTTTACCAAGGAAGAAAAATACCCTTTTTTGATGTTTATTTAAAAAAAAACCATGACTTTTCGTAAAAAGCATATTTTCACCCTCCACCCGACGGCTGCTGCAACTAAGACCTTGATTCGGATTCAGCACAAAATGTTGAGCAAGACTATCCCTCTCAACCTTAGACCTCAGACAGTGCATTAAATCGAAGCTATGCAACGGACTAGGCGGCCCCTGAGGGGTCTTGTGGGTATCTCGACCCAGAGGACAAAGGTCGGGGGGCTCACAGGGGGCCAAAATGTGAAATATAAGGACACTATAACTCAGCAACCACCGAGAAGCCTCAGGGCCAAATTGTGCCCAGCTCTTATAGCCCTTGCGTTCCCTGATGCTTGCCTTTTTGGTTACTCTCGATCCAGTGAGCAAAGTTCAAGGGCTACAGGGGGTCCACCAAGACGTTAAAATGTAGTGGGGCCGTCCCATAAAAACTCAAGAACCAGGACAGCCTCACGAGCCCAACTTGGTGGATTATAGCCTTGAGCCCCTGATGTGCGTTTGGGGTATCTCGATCCCAGAAGCCAGTCACGAGTACAGGGGCCAACCAAATGTTAAAATGTAAGGGGCCGTCCATAAGTCAAGAACAAAAGCAGCCTTCAGAGCCAAAACTTGATGGCTATAGCCCCCGACACTAATGTGCGCTTTGGGTATCTCGATCCAGAGGTTCAAAAGTCAAGAGATACAGGGGGGCCAAACGTAAAAGGTAGGGCGCTGCCCATAAGTCATGAAACCCACAGGAGCTTCACAGCTCAAACTTGGTGCGGCTTATTTGCCTCCCTGGACCCCTAATGTGTATGTTGGTTATCTCGACCACAGAGATCTAAGGTCCACATGGCTCCATGGCCACATGCGAATATACTGTGTTTGCTAAAACACAGCTTGTGGCCTCCTAGTTAAATATTTGATTAAGTAAGGGATAATTTTCCGCCATTTACACCTGACTTAGACATTTTGAACTCCTTCGCGTCAATACGTTAAACAGGACAGAAAATGTAATTTTTGGATGTTTTTTTTCAGTGCTTTTTTAGGCAGTGAGCCCCTTAAAGGCATATCAGGAATTTGCATAAAGTTTTGGCATCTCTGTAACAAGTATAGTTCGAACACAACCAAAGATGACATGACCAAAAGCAGCCCGATAAGGACAAAATCTGATATTTTAGTCAATACTGTCCATATGGACACTTCAACAACCCGTAAATTGAATGAAGTTTCATATCTTTGGGCATACTGCCGTTTTCCTCCTTTCTTATCAGTTTTCAGTGTAAAAATACTTGTGAAGACTTATCGTACACTTTTAAGTATTCCTGCAAATTTTAGTATTTTGTTGACTTTTTTGAGCAGATCACTGAAAGTGCCTTTAAAGCTAATGCATGTTCCAAGGCGGACCGCAGGTACATGTGCAAGATAAAATACAGAAACATAAAATCAACAACAAAAATAGGCAGGTTTTATATAAAACGTAGTTTTGAATTGGCCACAAGACCATGTTGCTTAAAATTGCATCTACATCATGCAGGAAGGCTTATTCCAAAGTTTGCTAGCAAATGCATGGAAAAATTGTTTATCCTGTATGGTTTTGTCCATGTAGAAATGATAAAGTTTTTGTAAAACCCTTCTGAACTGATAATGTTGAACTGCCAAATGGTCCGATTATGTGCTCATCAAGGAAATGTAGATAGGTTTGCCATTTATTCTGTGGGGGTAGAATTTAAGTGACCATTTTATTTGGGGTAAATAATGTATGTGTGTGGTTAGAAACTGAAGATAGTAGTAACTTTGCCAACTTGATGTAATACTCTGCCAGAGTATCAGAACTTGAGAAGTTGGAATCATTCATACCACCTTAATTATGTGCTTAGTAACTTACGTCTTAAAAATTAGTGTTTTATTGTGCATATGTTTGCTGAATTTTATATCTTGAATTGGACACGGTGTGGCACTTACACTTACAAGGTTATTTTTCTATGCATTGAACATTTTAAGACTTCTTGCCCTAACAATGTATTCATAGTGTAAAAAGGTACACTATCTCAATTCCTTAATATACAACAAGTGGGAGGTGAAGCAATAGTAAGTGAACTTAACAAACAAACAAAAATGAACAAAACCAAACACACAAAAAATACCAGTTTTGGTGTTGTATGTAAAGTCCGCCAAGGTGGGGTCATACATCTAATCTAATATTCTAGTATAATCAATTCTCTTCATTACAGCCCTGCCGTGGGTCCAAGTTTAACCCCATGACTTGTATAGAAAAGTACAACTTAAAATAGGACTGTGGGGAATGCCACTGGGGGCGAAGCTGTGGGCGAAAGCATTATGAAGTGAACTTTTACCTTTAGTAATACTATCTATCTGATAAATAATTATGTGTGACTCTCCCAGGTGGATAACTTCTTTTAACAATATTACTATCTTTGTTTTGTTGTTTTTTAATTTTGTAAGGAAAATGAGACATTCAAAGTCATTAGACATGGGTCTATACATGTATTTTGAGTGAAATCCTTTGGCATGGGTCTACACATGTATTTTGAGTGAAATTCTTAGACATGGGTGCCATTTCACAATAAATTAATCCTTTAAAAATTGGTAAGGTAAGTTGGGGCATCAGCCTCACACCCCCTATTACACCACCAATTTATGTATCCCCATGGCTCAAAGCCCACGATGATAGAACCCCTCCCATATGGCTCTAAGCCCATGATGATAGAACTGACTCTTTCATACAGTTTCAACCACCTTGCATTCACCCTACAAGTCAAGTCCAATTTGACTTTCTCTTAAGTCCCGATTTCTTTTTTTTTTTTTAAAGTAGGTCACTACTGAAAGTCTAGACTAATTGTTAGCCTGCTGTGGGAACACATTATTTGTTTTAGTAGATCGCCATGACACACCGGCGCTCCCGTTTACAGTCGGGCTTTTAGTGCAAATTTGCTGTTGATGTTCTCAAATTACTAAATTCTCACCAAACAAACACTTATCGGCTTGCTAACAAGTTTAACGGAGATGTCTTCCCCAGCGTGTTGACGCTTGCATATGTAATTGAATCTCTGTGGGTCTTAAGTGCTTACACGTTGAATAGAATAAGCAATTACACCACAGTCAGTAGATGTAACTTACATGCTATATTGGTGACTGGATTCCTTGCACAACAGGCCTTGTAAAAATCCTACAAATGATACAAAAAACAAGTTTATTTCATTAACAATGTCTAAGACAATCATTTGAAAATAATTACCTGCAACTCAGTTTTAATCTTGAATATTTTGATTTTGCCATGAAAATGCTTTTTGTGTATCAAATTAGAATACCAAAAAATAGGGACAGTTGTCCCAAATCAATTTGGTTATGAGCCTCCTAAGTGAGCATCCTACATAAGACCCCCTCCCCTGTCTCAATGTAAAAGCATACCAAGTACAAACTTGATCCATCACTGCATTAAAAGCTAAACCACATTTTAAAAAGTGTATACCACAAGTATGACACATACACATACACACACACTGACACATGGACACACACACACATGAATCGTGCTGCCATAAGGTCTTTCCGATTTCATCAGATGACCTAATTATGGGCAGCTATTTTTTGCATTTCGATTTTCAACACCAAGAACAGGAAACATTCCCCTTAGATCATGCATTTTCCAGCATTTCACATTTACACCTTTTTGGAACATCACAGGATAAGATAACATTGGCAAGAACAGGGAGAAGGTCTTATCTCATCTGAATATAGGATTCAACACTATTTCAGAAACTAGCTAAGTAGTTGAAGAAGGGATGAGGCTCACCTGTAGGTAGAGTCTACTTTTGGCTTTCAAGAAATTAAACGAAAACAAACTGTAATACTTTTAAAGGTTTTCTATTGCTCAATTGCTTGGCTCAACAGTTAGATGTTTCAGAGTTACCAGCACTGTAGAGGTTAGCATGATGCAAACCTTAGTAGCATGTATTATTTATCCCCTCTTGCATAAATATAAAGATCTTTCAGTCTCATCCTTCGTGCTGCTCCCTAACCATTATATTATTTATTTAATCTTAAATACATTTAAAATTAAAAGATGTATAAGGACTGCCTGTAGGCGCATTCATTAGCAAGCCAAAATCGCAGTCAGGATGAAGATTAAACAAAAGAAGACTAGTGACATTAACCAAGAAGAACTACATTAACAGTTATTTAGAGATACAAGAGCCAATTGAAAAGTTTTGCGCCCAAGGTAGAAAGGATGTGAGCTGCACAGATTCCACTTACTGTACAAGTATTTCAACTCACAAAATGAACATGTGAAATGTTTAGATTAGATCTTTATCATTTTTTATCACCCAAGTCGGGTCCATCCCCAAACTTGTGACATAACATACGTGTATACCACTCACGCGGTATAATTTGTACCTACAACTTTTCATACTAGGTACAGTGTGTGGAAAAGACCAATTGGTCCCACTACAGGCCGCTCAGTGCGCACCAGCACCTTTTTATGGGGGGGGGGCAAAGGAAAAATTTGGGGGAACAAAATGAAATCTCGGCGGGGGGGGGCGGGGGCAAAGTATCAAATTTTGGAGGATTTTTAACCATTTTGGCCCCAAATCGGTGATTTCCCCCCAAATTTGGTGATTGTTGGCCCCAGAGCACCAAATTTTGCCACAAAAAAATCCCTCATTTTTCGTTCAGCCAGGAGGAGGGGCAAACTAGGGGAGTAAAGAAAAAGCACCTTTTACATTTAGACTGAGTTTCGGGAAAGGACCCTTGGCGCCCCAAACCCTCTCAAAGTCAGCTCATTTTTGAAGAAAAGGGGATATGGGGATCATCAATTATCAGATTTTAATCAAAAGTTCCATTTCAAGGGCCAGAGTTACGATAAGAGATTAACAAGAGAGGTAAGTCGCACAAGGGAGGAGAATGCCTTGTCCTGGGAAATATGGTCAAAAAATATGTTAGTGTGTACCAGGGCCTGACACGCCCGGTCATCTTTTGCTCTTTACCCTACAATATGGTATGGCAAATACGAAAGTTGTGCTACCAACGAAATTATGGGTTCCCTCCTGTTATAAATTAACCTTAGGGTGGGAAAATCCGCGTTTCAGGACGCGGCAGGAATTTTTCGGCCAAATCAGCGATTTTAAGCGCATCAAATTTTTGACCTTTTCCGCGCAAATTCGCGCCCAAAATGTGCTGATTCCGCGGAAAACCGCAACCTAAAAATCACGATTTTAATGCCGGCGATCACAAAGTACCGCCGATGTTTGAAAGGAATGATGATTTTTAATGAACCCTCAAACAATGAATTTTAACCACCGCCTGATTCGACCACTTCACTCACTGGTAGTCGGCGATCACCAAAAGCTCACGCCGATTCGTGTCTTGAAATGGACATGACTGATTTTTAATGAACCCTCACCACAATGAATTTGAAACCACGCCTGATTCGAACACTCACTCACTGTCGTCTCAGTCACTGCCCCAATCTAATACTTTTTCTTTTTTATTCTAAGAGATTCATATGAAACCCTATGCGCCGTGTGTCACTAATTTTTGGACGTGGGTGTGGCCGGCTTCGACCCGTGCGTGCAATGAGGGCATCATAAAATAAAAATAACCAAACTCATTGCACGCACGTGGTCGAAGACCACCGTGCTACCCAAAGAGGTTCTATCTAGATAGAGAGCAAACGTTACGTAATCTTTAGAAATTATCCGTCTCGACCAGGTTTGCCGACCACCCACAGAAAACATAGAGTACGAACAATTAGAAAGCAATGGCTGCCTCCGCTTCTGCCACATTCTGTGGGGTTTTGCCGCTTGAATAACACTACTCGGTAGTGATGATACAAATTTGATGTATGTGTAGAGGTGGCCAGGTGTTGTAATAATAGTGTCCCTGGATACATTGTGCTCAGATACTCTTTTTTCTATAATGCAATGCGCGCTTAGGTGACAAGAGTATTCATTGAGGCGGTTTATTTAAATCAAGATGACTGACGTGTCATTTCATTTGTGTGTGGCCATGGGTAGGACAAAATTTAACCACCCAAAGCAACCCAACATCCAACGACTGATATTTTGGCGGATTGTTTGTATCGCATTGACATTATGTGGTGGTATACAAGCAACCCAAACATACATAATTTTTCCGTTGCAATAGTCACAATGTTCAGCGCCCAGCCGACGACTGGGTTGTAATGGTTTTCACCCCACCTTGTGGCTACCCGAGTGAGAAAAAGGAAGTTTCCCACGACGTGATACGAACTCGCCGATCAAGCCGCCCCTTGTTTGTCGCCTTGTGTCTGTGTATATTATTGGGGCCATTAGCGCGTCTCACACAACCTTTAAGAAATTACGAATAAATAAATCACAAGATACGCAAATAAACAATCACACACAACACACAGTTTCAATTTATAGTTATAAAATGTATTCATGGCAAATTAATAGAACATGCATATAACATGCGTTAGGAAGGCCGGTTATTTTTTATGTCATCATTAAAAGAATTATTTTTTTATCATTTAACATTTACAAATGGTATAAAACAAAACCAAGATACAATCAAGGTATTTCATCAGGGAGGGGCAATTATAAGCATACTGACTAAGACCAATAGTAATTAACCAGTAATCTTTTTTTTTTATTAACATATAATAACCGTAGTAACCAATATGTCCTTTTTGCATTTTAATTAATGATTATACATTCATTTGAAATTGAAGAACAACTCTCCTTAACTCTCTCTGAAGCCAGGCTCCGATAAATCGCCTGTCCGATTGCCCGGGGCAACCATGATTTTTTTTCGGCTTAGCTGATTCCTGGTACTCAGTGTCCGAATCGGGCAATTGCTCTAAAAATATGTAAAGCTCAAAAAGGGTTCGTTTGATGTTCCATTACCAAATTATTTCATCAAAAAATCCCAAAAACAAATAGTCCACTTTTACAATACTTGGCTCTTCTTTAAGCAAACCAACGGTCTCCGGATATCCAGGGTCCACAAGCCCATAAAAGCAATATCGCGATCATATGGTGATCAGATTAAAAGTCCAGGGGAAGCATATGAAGCAATTTTAGCTACTTTTTCCATTTGATGTTGTCGATGTTTAGGTTGTCAACCCTCCCTTGATGAAGTCTTACTTCCATAGTATAAGTGACGGGAGAAAAGAAACAATAAGTTGCATGCATCAGCGAATGCAGTGCCCGCTCTATTCGATCAGTGATCGATTCCACCATGCGGTACAGCTGTGTAAACTCACAGAACTTCCGACCTGGCGGGGAGTTCTCATGAAGAAAAAATTCAAATAATAAAGTAGCGCACAAAAAAATCCAAATTAAATGATAGGGGTAGCATACTGATTGTTTAGCAGCCTTAAAAAATTACCTTGAATCCTTGATTGGCAATCCAATTTATTGTTGTAAAACATGTATTAATTTTCTCCCCTTCTCATGTAGTGGAAGGTTCCAAATGGAGACAGTGTTTCGCAGCGTTGATTAAAACTTTAACAAGTAACTTCATGTATCAAATGTGTTTTAATACTTCTGGCTTATAGGAAAGGGAGAATTATTTTGAAAAAAAATAAAATAATGCGTTATTGACCTGACTGGCCTAAACTGTCTATGGCATCAAGAATCCATAAAATCAGAGCCGGTGAAAAGTAATCGTGGCCCCGCAGTAGTGGTCTGTCCAACTTGAAGATTTACTCCTTGTGTCTTTGGGCTAACTGGTCAACACCAGCTGTTTTGGACAATACCCAGCGGGCTCATTGATAAATAAAAGCATGGTTTGTACTAGACTTCGTCGCTCAACATCATACACAGTGTGTGAGTAAAATGCTTGGAGGATTCATCGGCCAAAAGCAAATATTGTTTCACATTGTGTTATTTCTAGCGGGCCTGAGAAATTCTGACAGTGATAAAGCGTTGTTGAGGAGTCAGTCATGGATAGATTTTCTAATCAAGCAAAAAGCTGAACATTGACGATGGGGATAATGAAATGGAGCATTTACACTTCAAAAAATAAAAATATACCGATATCGCAAGGAAAGAAAAAGAAAAAAAAAACAACTCTGCTCTGTTGCCACTTCTTCAGAAAAGAAAGAAAATGGCGACAGGCACTGTATCAAGTGGTAATTTTCACAGGTAAGATGCAGGTTTATACGGTCACTTGATTGAATTTGACGGTAGTTTCCTTATTTATTTTCGGGATATTCGGGCAAGGTAAGTTGACAAGCTCTGACCGATCGGGCCAATTAATAAAAAAATACAATTTATCGAGCCTGTTCTGAGCAATTGTTTGTTTAGCGATGTTTTTTACCGATTGAGTATTTACATAAAGCAAAACTACCTAACCCCCATTATATTAAATGATAATACAAAACCATTCAGTAAAAACAAGTTACATTCCATATGTTAATCGGGGGGGGGGGTGGCAGGTGGGGGGGGGGCGGTTGCTGGACCAAATTGAAGTAAACAAGAAAATAAAACAACATAATAAGTCCGGATTATTTTATAAAAATATTTAAGAATAAACAAAACCTAGATTTGAAATCATCGGTGTTTGTAAATTGCAAAATATGACATTTTATCATGAAATTAATCGTAAATGGCCGTCTCCATGCAGCTACATTCGCACGTTGGCGAATAGCCTGGCCCGGCGGCAAAAATTTGATACAATGAAAGCTAAATAAACAGTGAATTATTAGAATCTTAAATGGTTTTGCAAATTTGCGATCAGAAATTAACTGGGTGATCAATTTTATCATGTTTATACGTTGGTGGTCATGAGCTGAAAGGTTACATAAAAGATTCAGTATCGTTCAAAACTATCTTTATGGACATTTTCCGTTATTGGGGAATTCCCGTTCGAGATCGCCAAACAGTCAGAGTGAAGCAAATGCAGTTCAACTCATCGCTCATCATGCTCATGCAGGGATATGGACCAGCTAATATATTGGCAATATGGATGTATTTTATGGATGATAGGATACACAATTAAGAGTAGCCTACCATGAGCGGATTTATAAACTATTCAATGCCATGACAGTCAAGGATGAATTAAAATTTCTATCACCATCACTGCACCTTTTCATCTCATCTTATGACGTATCCACATGCGGTCCATCCCATCCTCATTCCCAGCCCGTAAGTAAAGACTCATCACCGTACGTTTCAACCGTTGACTGGTCGCTGCATGGGTGGTAGGATTTGTCCCTGGCGACAGGTATAAATTCGTAGGGTGCGGCATTGTTATTTATTATCGAGATTTGTTTTAAACTGTGTCTCGCCCAATTTTTTGATCATGTTGCTGCCCCGCCCGCCCATGCAGTTACTGTGATCTTAAAATTCCTAGAGACGCGCGCAATAGGTTTTGATTTGGGACCATCTTCGATGCATGAAAAAAAGACACGAGTACCGTCAGGGATTATGAGGTTGGCCAATCGAGTAGTGTGCACTCAAGGAAGAAATAATTATGAATACTGGTAGAACAACTCTGTGCCTTCATCTCTTAACGGCATATCCATAGGTGGTCTGATCATATCCAGGTTCCTTGATGAGTACCGCGATTCAAGCACGATCTAATTGCTCTATTTGTTACTTGGGTTTGTAGTAGACGCCTTCGACCGCCCTTTGCTTTGCTGCGATGCATTAAAATACCAACTTGCCGACCAAATCGATTTTCATTGCCAATCACATTTTGATCGTTATGAAAAAAAACAGTCGGGCAAGGGGGGGAAGTTCAAATGACCTTTTCTTGGTAGAAAAAATACGAATCCGCTGTTTTCCGCCGCGGAAAAGGCAAAATCCGCGCATAACAGGTCATTTTCCGCGATTCCCGGATTCTCCCGGGCCCTAATTAACCTCATGGTCTAGAGTTACGTGTTCGCTGTTTGTAACCATGGCATAACGGAACTTCGCATTCTCAAGACTTGGCTTATTTCTAGTTTAAAGGGGGATGGCCCGAATTAAGATATGAAGTTTTCATATTATAGATTGGCATCACCCAAAAACCCCACCTGTAAAGTTTCGCGCCCGATATTTCAATGCGTTTTCATGTGAGAACAGGAAAGTGATTTCGTAAGCCCAATTTAGAGTACTGTGTGAGATAAATTGGTCGACAAATTGGGGTACATTTTTCGACTCATTATGCCAAACCAAACATCCTTTGGTCCTAAGATTTCCCAGGGGAAATGAGAAAAATCGTAGCTTGTTCTGATACCAAAATGTTGACCACTTCCGGTGAAATCTGGGCTTCTGGGGACGAGGCTATTAGCGATCGGGCAGGAACTTTAAAGGTCCATGGACACGCTGAGTTACACATTTCTTATTTCTTACATTTTGACCTCACAGATCCTGATAATATAGCAACACAGATTTTAAAAAGTGACTCGGGAAAGTGTTAAATTTAACAGGATAAACATACCAGAACTGAAAGGGCCTGCTCTGTTTCGCGAACGCGTATCAAGATGCGGAGTTGGATTTGACCCGTTTAATGACGTCAGAGAGGTAACAAGTTGTAAACAAAAGCTCACACGTGGGCTAAAAGGGCTAACCGCACCGCACACGCCAGATATCTCTCCTTGGTCGGTTTCTTTGGCCTGGGAACTTGAATAAGCTATTCTGTTCTGATACTCCTTGTCGGTATACGGTCACCACTGGTGCACCCCGCGTCGACAATACAGCACAGTATTATCGTAATAAAAGGCACCAAACAGAAAAATTGCCATATGATACAAACAGTACGACGAGAAGTCACTGTGGACGTATTGCAAGAAAATGGGAAGCGCCCGTCCGTTCAACGATGACGATCATGACGCGTTTCGCGTTATCGGTATTTTGTTACTCGGGCGTCACTTCAGGGTCATCGCTTGCCAGCGCGATAATCACTTTCGTTTTGGAATTTCCTTTGAAAGCTTGTCCAAAACACAGGTGATATTATGCCCATTTTATCAAAATATACGGTTTCTCAATTTACTGCTTCATGCAGATTTACATTTGATACCAATACAAATATGAATGAAACCCATATTTTGGTGGTATTAAAGGTAGGTGTTAAAGCATGTCCATGGACCTTAAGGGGTTTGTACAATGTGGTCATTAGGTTAATTATTTTGTTTTTCAAATGTGCCTATTTCAGTATTCAAGGATCAAATTGGTATGTGTAGTATCAAAGTAGTCCTTTAATGTTCTTAGATTTATTTAATCGTTATGAATCAAGATTAGTTGGCGCTACAGCCCTGTATAGTCTAACATTCGGGTCCCTTCAATGGAATCCCTGGAAATAGTGTACTCCCTCTATTTGTTTTTGTTTTAATTCACCTATATCATATAGGAAATTAGGAAAGTCACAGCTTCAATA
>JAMKCH010010689.1:0-42918 GCA_023653785.1 Ophioderma brevispina
AAAAATGTGTATATTACAGGATATTTTGACTAGTACTCACTGAACTAAAACAACCTAGGTATTAGACACGGGTCAAACGTTGTGCATAGCGTGGGAAACATGGCATACTATGGAGTGCGTGTCTTGTGTTAAACGCCATTTTTTGTTTTTCGTCAGCTGAATTTCGCGTCGCCCGGCGACGTAAATTACAAAATCGTTCCGTATACCCATAAGGAAGCTGAAACTGATTTGGTCTTAATCATTTCGGGTGAGGGCTTTTGTATATAAAAGCTTTACAACATGCAAAAAATATCGATTTGAAAAATCTTGAAGGGAGCACTATTTTTCAAATGTGCGCGTGTCTCTTAAATCAGATTTTCTATCCAAAAAACATGATTTATTTGATTTTAAATCTTATGATATCAATATTTTATGATTTAGTCATGATGATTTAAAAAAAAAAAAATCATAACCGCTGCCTGATTGTACATTAGCAATTTAAGAAATATCTAGATAGGACAATAAAAATGGGTCCTGAGAATATGGGTTTTATGTCAGACCATCACGTATGGTAGCTTTAAACTTTTTATCAGTGCAGTACCTTGGTTTCCACTTAACAGAACAAACCATTTAACAGTAGCAATAATTGTTTATCTTTAAAGAGACACTGGCCAGTCTGGCACATTTGAAAAATAGTGCGCCTCAAGATTTTCAAAATGATATTTGGGCCTATGGTGTAAAGCTTTTATATACAAAAGCCTCACCCGAAATGATTAAGACCAACTAAGCTTCCTTATGGGTAAATCGGAACGATTTTGTAGTAGCCGGCGACGCGAAATTCAAGCAAATGACGGAAAATGGCGTAACACAAGAACACGCAGCCGTAGCATGTTTCACACGCTATACACACTATGACCAGGTCTATATAACCTTTGTGGTGTTTAATATAAGTGAAGTAAGAGTCAAAAAATATCATGTAATATACACATTGATGATTAGTTATGGGAAACTTAAAAGTTGGCCTACCAAAGTACATGGATATTTTATCCTCATCATCAATGTCCCTATCTGTTTTGTATGTCTATTTTTATGCTAATAAAATATATCTCTGTTATTCCCCAATGCATATAGGGACTTCATTGATAGCAAATTGAAGAAAATTTCACCATTTTGTGAAAAGTGCCAGTGCCGCTTTAATAAACAACAAGAACAGACATGATTGTATTTATTTAAAATTGGAAAGAGCTGTAAGATCCACTGGTATTACAACACACTAAGCTAATACACAAATATAATTTAGGATCATGTTGAGGATGGTAAGTGATAGTAAATAAACAAAGCTGTATGAAGATTGCCGCACTTGCCAAAAGATAGATGTTGTGCATGGAGATAATCATGTAATCGCATGCTCAGCAGCCGAAGGATGATGCTGATGCTATGGGATATCTGAATTACAAAGCTAGGCCTGAACATGCGGGGTAGTAAATATTCAAAAGTTTCATTGAATCACTTCCTCTCTCCTTATTAATAAAAAGTTTTTCTCATAATCCGTATAAAGATCGAACTTTGCCATGTTGTTTCCCTGGAGGCTGACAGTTGACCCAGGAGGGCGCCATGTTGACGCCATGTTGGAATGTGTACCGGTTCTGATTCAGGTGATCCCCTTCCCATCGTTGTATTGCGGATTGCGAGAGCGGTTTATGTATTAACATTGTTAATTGCTGATAGATGATAAATTTCAATGAAATTGCAAAAAAACGTGTGAAACGGTAGTAATGCGTATTGAATTCTGTGGGGCTGGTGACCAAGAGTAAATGACGTAAAGTAATTAAAAATGAGGGTACTTCGTCCCGGGTACGTAGTTATTATTCATGTTCGTGGCTAATTATGACATGGCTCCAGTGAGTTGACCTTTGTGCTATTGCTCAAGTAAAATTATTTATTCTGGTGATGAAAAGAGAAATAGAAGGCCTACTGCAAAAAAGTCAAGGTGATTTAATACGCAAAAATTTTTAATTTTTTTTTTCCATTTAAGATTTCCTAATGATCAGCACGTTTTATTTTGGTGCAAAAAAATTGTGACACTTTTGGTTCAGGCAAGACATTATGCGTGCAGGGCCTGAGCGCATGGGGGGCTAAGTCCAGTAATGTAATGGGGTACACTAATAACTTACAGCAAATTGATACGTTCACGATTAAACGGTTAGCAAATGCAATTTCTTTGGGTCAATCTGTGGCCATGAAAGTCCTGGATAAAATACACACACGATGCCACAAACAAAGTAGACTAATAGGAGCTGTGAAATGATCGTCTTGAAGGATGACAGATTGTTTTTCAAAACGGGGGGGGGGGGGGGGGGGGGCTTCCAACCATGTCAAACATGATAGAGTGTAAGTAATCCGATCTGTCATTACCGGTTCATGGATTGTGTAAAGGGGGCTGAGTTTCATTTTGGTCATATTTTAGTCAAAAAGCAATTGCAAAATAAAGACACCACAGAAAACAGACAGGAAAAAAAAAATATTTGTGAATTTTGAAGCATTTTATTCACAGTTCTTGCGCATGGCTGCAACATGTACTCTATTTTTACAAAGGTGACATTCAACGTGAAATGCGGTTTACATGGTGTATAAAAAACTTGCCACAATAGTCATCATGTGGTCACTTACACACACTGTAAATCCTTACAGCCATTACAGCAAAATACTAATTAGAAAACTACCGTATTGGCTGTTGGAATTTGGAAATAAAGCAAACTACTATTATATTATGAATAATAACATTAATTTTCAATTAATACAGTTAAAAAGAGTATATGACAAAAATATTGATATGCTGGGGGAGTCTCAAGTGTGGTTGGGTAGGGACGCGTAGGGGCCCATATCTAAGTGATTTTGCCGAAAAAAGGGACCAGGTCTAGCCATATGCAGAGATTTAACCATGACAATTTGCCATTTTCTTCAATTTGCTTTTACGCAAATTTGGAAAATTTGGCAAACATTTTAACATAATCGTTAATCATATATTTGCAATAATGGAACGTTTTTTTCGTCATTTTTAATTCAGGGGTTAAATAGGCGACCCAGTGCCACACCGGCCAGGCAAACCATTGATATGGCCCTAAAACTTGCTCAAAACTATAAAAGGAAAACATAAGAAATTAGGTATATGGGCCCTAAAGTAGGGAACTGTAATTATGTTTAGCATTCTTTGGTCCTTCATCTAAAATATGCAACCCGCATTATTTATTCATGTTGGAGTACAAAACAATAAACCATAGACATTTTCTGAATATTTGCCGTTAATTTTTGTTTATAATTGCGCGAAAAAAACCATTTCAGACACGTTGGCCTATCAACAGTGCCGGCTCAAGAAAGCGGCCAAATCGAGTTAAAAAAGGGGAATTATTTTTGTCGCATAAATACGTAAAATAAAAATCAAGCGTTCAGTCATGCGGACTTATGATGTAGTGAAGTAGTCTATGAATGTTAATTGTTAAGAAGACTTGCACTGTTTTAATTCTTCAAAGCGGCAATTTAAAACTAGGCATCTAGGACATGACCAAGTTAAACTAGGTTCATTCAAAAGTCCGTTTAAAGGGTGTTTGTTTCAGTCCAGTTGCATTGTGGGTAATATGTGCAGAGATGTTCATCTTTTGTCTATATAACCATGGGTCAACCCAAACATCTTTTTATTAATCCGTTCTCTCTGAGATGAATAAACCTAACCACTATTTAACAAATTTGGTCCATGCCAGTGGCGGCTAGCTTGAGATCATATTGCTCTCAGACAGTGGCGGCGCAAGGGGAGCATTGTGGGTGCCCCCCCGCCCCCCACAGAAGAAAAATTACCAATTGGTTTTGCAAAAAGCAGCGATTTGCGGACAAAAAAATCACCAAATTTGGACAAAAAATTGGTTGTGGCAAATCTGTATAATTTTGGATTGTTTTCTCCTAAAAATTCCACTTCTTCCCTCCCCCCCCCCCCCCGCCGAAATTTCAACTAAAAGAAAAAAGAAGTCTGGCGCCGGCACTGCCAAGGGGAAGCATACAAGAATTGAACCAAGGAGCAAAGGTAGTATAAGAATGCCGTGTGCACATGATCTCAGGCTCTATAAGCTCTGTGCCAGGAAGAAGGAGAAGAATTTGCACAAATACTGTATTGGTTATAATTTCGTGTGAAAATATCTTTCAAATAACTATGTTTTTGTATATTGCACGAAGCGCACCTTAATAAATTGAATATCATCTCCGATCGGGAACACCGTTAGTGAAAGTGATATGCATGGGTTTAGGCTGGTGTTTTCAAAAGCTATAGGGGCATTCGGTATAGAGAATGGTCAACCAGGGGTCTGGGGTAAAGGCAGCCCAAATTTGCTTAAATGTTAAAAAAAAGGGGGTCTGTGGGTGACAGTTTGTTGCAACATTCGAAAATTAAAGGTCTTTGGGTGAAGATTTCAAAATGTCGAAAAATGGGAATCTTTGGATAGCGACTCAGTAATTAAAAAAAAAAAATATAGGATCATTTGTTGACAATGTGTTAACAACCTAATATATGTTATCATATAAATGGACCCCCCCCCGCATGTTTAATAAGGGTTAGAGCGTAGAATCCAGTGGTCAATGGAGTTGCTGGTCAGGTTTTGAGCCCGTCCTCTCGGCGCCCTTAGAGAAGGGACCCCATGCATGGGACACATGCCCAGTGGCCGTCGGCAGCAGTTGAGAGGCAGTTGCAACCAGCGCGTTCAGGGGGAAGTCAGCCCCGGTCGGGAAAAATACGTGCGATAGTATACGGAGCATCTGCAGGGCCTAAGATTAAGATTAAATCATGGCGGACACTGCACGCCACACATTTCGTGCCCTCGTGTTTGCCCCACCTATGTGACTGATATAACAGACCGCTATAATGACAATTCTCCACAGTGATGAACATAGGAACTCTCCTGACAACCATCGTTAATTTGGTTATGGTTACTTAAGCTATATTTGCCCTATTTTGACTTTTTTATGCCATTTAGACGCCCATTCTTAGCCCGCTACGTCCAACTCGTATTTTCTACCATTGCCTCACCATGATTTGTTTACGTGCTCTTCGGCTGATTTTTGAACTGAGAACTGAACTGAGTTCATAAACTTGTTATCCAACGTTAAACTGCTCTTCGGCGGATTATCGACCTGATAGACAACTATGGATCCTGAATTGAGAGCACGCTTGGTGCAGAGGAGAAAGGGAAAATCAACAGAACTGCTTTCTATTATCTCAGCAATCAACGCCGGACATCTGAGATAGCGAGATTAAGAATGATGTTACTGGACTTGCAATTAGTCTAGGACCGTAGATGTGAAGTTCGTGTCATCAAAGAAGAGGACTGTTCCAGATCTGAGAGACATGTTGCTTCAGTAATAGATATCTAAACGAAACAGAGACTAGAGGCTGACCTGAGTTATACAGCAAAAAGACCAATTGTGTTCTACGGAATCAGAAGGCGCTGACGAGGATTGTGAAATGGTGATTCGTAAGTCATGAAGGATGAACTTAAACTTGCAACACAGAGGCCATGCATGTTTGTAATGTCATCGCATCCCTGCATCTAAACGACCCAAGCAAGATCCCCATGAGGCCTTCATAGTACAAGTCGTACAGATGAAGGATCGAGACTCTATCCTGCGCCTCGCCCCACGCTGAAGAAACTCTTCTTGATAAATATGGAATATCACCTCATCTCCCCAAGAATGCAAGAAGAGACAGCAATTATACAATCAGATGGCAAGCATAGCATCTGGAACGAAAGCGTGATCAAGACGGTTGGTACCGAAGTTTTTATAGACAATAAACTTTATTACTTCGTATTGCCTTCTGTTCTTGACCATGTCATAACTTCACAGTATGTTTATTTTTTGGACTGAACACTAAAGTGACACTGGCACAAGTACTGTGCCCTTAGTTTTATTTATTTTTTCTTAAAACTTGACTTTTGCATGTTAGGGGGGCTTTTTAAATATTTATTAGACCCTCAGGCTTCAGGGGGGTCTTGATCCTATCCCTTAATAATGCCATTTGCACTGTTCCCTTACTGCATGTTTCTAAATCCATAGCAGCTGCTTGGATTTAATTAATGTCAGCATTTTTGAAAGCCACCAAGCACCGGACCAAGACACCTCTGTCATGTTCAAAAAATCTTACTACAGCCTTGTGGTCTCCAAGTTTTTTTTTATGGTTTTTTTTTTTTTTTTTTTTTTTTTTTTTTTTTTAATTTTGAACATTTCTCATTATCACAGTTCTTTTTTCCCCAATTATCATATCCCCATATTAGCCTGGTGCAATGTGGATTGACTCAATTCCTTCCCTGTTCAAAGCATCTCGATTGTGTAAATTGGGTTTATGAAAATCCATATCATTTTTATATATATATAGTTATGTATATATACATACATACATTGAATTGTAGAGTGTGTAGATATTGTATATGTTTGTAGTATGTGTGTGTATATGTCTCATAAAGTTAGATGTGCGATGGGTGTTGTATGTATATGTGTGTATTTATGCGTGTAATGAGTATGTGTATGTATACATGTGTATGTGTATGTATTGTGTTATATATGTGTGTATGTGCATGCGCATGATTTATATTGTGTGTTATGTATGTGTGTGAATGCATGCATACATGTGTATGGTATGTATGTATTGGGCAAGATGTTTATGCATGCATGTGAATGAAGCGTTGTTTTGTATATATAGGATGTGTGTATATGTGATACGAGTATGTGTATGTATGCTATGCATAATCTATACCTCTGCTGCATGAAAATAGCATTTCTGATTGGTCAGTTTACTGCCCATTATTCTGCACAATAATGGGTCGCGTGCATTTCTCATTTATCACGATGTTTTCGTAATAGAATAGAAATGAAAGGTTTGCAGTATCGTTTGTGGGCTCATAATGTGTCGCGGCAGAGAAGAATTAAGTAATTGTTGTTTTTCGACCTCGGACGCAGATTAACTCGCCCATAAAGATGCGCATACCCTTTATCTTAATTAAGTTTGCCTTGTTTTTATTACCATGCAATATTTGTATGGTTACTAGTGTGTGTACTGGTGATTACATGTGAGAATGTGTGTAGGTATGTATGCGTATGTATTTGGGTGTAGGTGTATGATGTATTGCACATGCAGTACATGTGTGTAGTGTTATATGTCGTGAGTGTGTGCATGCTTGAATGCATAAGGTGTAATATGCATGTGTGGGCATGTTATATGTGCAGGTGCATGTACATGTGTATGCATATATTAACTTGTATGTATGTGTATGTGAGTGGGTATGGGTGCCATATGATGTGTATATATATTGTGAGCTAAGATTCCCATTCTTTTTTATACCATGCAATCTCATCTTTTAATTTTGGCGTCATAGTATCTTTTTTTTTTCTCTTTTGGTAGTGGCCACTGTGTCCCCAAAATAATCAATTCATTCTTTTCTTGTGGATACAGTACTTTAACACAAGTTTTTTTTCATTTCTCTTAGTCATGTTCTTTGATTCTTCTTCCCCCATTTTTTACCAAAAATTTTTTGTTTTAAAAATTTGCTCTAATTTGCTTTTTTTTTTTTTTTTACGTGTAGTCAAACTTAATTTATTTACATTTTTTGCATAAATTGTGTTTGTGTTTAATACATGTAGAGTAATGCAGAGGAATCAGGTAAAGAAATCTATATAATATTAATCGCATGTATATCCAATGCAAGTGTTGTATTTATTTATCATACGAGATGTGTTCATGGTAATCTTGATGATAATGAATGGTATTGTCATAAATGTAATGGTGATAATTTTGTCTTTAACATATTCTGAGAGCTGGTGGAATTTGTGTTACACGGTAAAATATTTCCACAACTCTTACGAATATAACAAGTTGCTAGACCTTATAAATTCAACCCATTCATATTTGAATTGGTATAAACAAACAGGTCACTGACAAAATCTTCAAAGGGATTGGGTCACCAACACAGTTGTAACTATGTTTGTGATCCTATTCTGATTTTAAGTTCAGGTCAAAGCATGTGGTTTTTTATTCTGCATTGAAATGTCCGCCAGTTTTAAACCAAAATAAGGATTTTTAAATTTCATTTCAAGTCTAAATTCACCTTCTCAGGTCATGCCCTTTCTGAGAACTGGTTATAATGAAGATCACGCCAACCTTATTCTATCTGTAATAAAATTTAATCAGTGTACCCCGTCAAGGGGTTAGAAGAAGTGGTGGTGCTGCATTGTATATCCATAATTCAGTTTCATACAAAGTAGGCCTGCTTTCATCTTGATTCAAATCATGGAAGTGAATTATCACTCTGAAATCTGTTTTGCAGAAATCTCTTCATCTCACTCCAAAAACATTATTGTCGGCAATCGTGCCCACCGTACGGATGTTGATTCTTTTCAACCCATGACTAATCAAATTGTTGGGACCTGTTTGCGGGGGAAATAAAATGTGTTATATTTCTGGTGATTTAATCTGACATTCTCAAGTATGATACAGACAATAAGATAATGATTTGTGAATACGTTTATGCACACAACATGTCCCCCCGTTGATAGTTCCAAACACGTTTGTTAAAAAAAATTCTGCCAGTAGTATTATTCTAGCTAATATCTTCAGAATGTTCTGCTAAACGAATTAAATCTCGGGATTTTTGTTAACGACATCCACAGATCATTACCATGTTTTCCAAGAACTAATTCTTACTGATTTGTATGCCGGACTTGCCCCCCACGTTTCAACAACGTTCATTTACACAACGTAACATTCCTTTGCTTAAGAATCACCTGGAGCTTACAAATTGGGATCATATTATGAATGACGTTTCACCAACTAAGGCTTATTCTAGTTTGTTACTAAGTTTCTGAAACTGTACACTCGTTCTTTCACGCAAACGCACCAGCGTGTTTCAAGGGTAAGGGAATTCCTTGAAAACCTTGAGATCACAAACGGCAATCTAGTCTATTCACAGAAAGACAAACTCGATCCCAAGTACAGATCCTCGCCGAATTCTTCCAACAAGCCACGCTGTCCGAGTACAAGAACAAGTTGACAACTATTATTCGTACCTCGAAAATGCAATACTTTGCCAACTTGCTTGAGTCCATAAGTAGGATCTCAAAAAGACTTGGGGTATCCTTAATGATCTTTCTAGGTAATGATAGGAAGAAGAGTCATTGCCCGACTTGTTTAATATCAATGGTTCTGATGTCTCTGACCCGCAACAAATGCTGATGGCTTGGACTGACTATTTTGCCAAGCATTGGTTATAATTTGGCTAAAACCGCATTTCCCTCAACGGCACACTAATTTTCACCGATTTTCCTCACTTCGGTACCCTCACCAATGAATTCCCTTTTTTTTATCGCCCACTGATGTTGATGAAATCGTTGAATTTGGGCACTCTAAAACTGTTCCAAGTTGCGGGTTCGCTGGACATAAACCACACATGGTCAAAACTGTTATGATTATAGTAAAATGCCCATTATGCTCATGTCTTAACTTATCATAAAGTATGGGTTGTGGTTGCCTAAGAACTCAAGTTGCGCGTTGTTTCTATCATAAATCAGTGACCTCACAATGCAATAATTATCGTCCAATATCAGTCTTTACAGTGTTTCTAAAATTCTTGAAACATTATCCATAAAAATTATATAGTTTTTATCGTCATGATTTACTTAAAACAGTTGTCAATTGTTTCGTAAGAATTATTTTCCTAAAGGGCCAACTCCTAACGCATATATATAAAACAAGATAGTAACAGATCTGACAGGGGACTACCAAAAGGGGTATTTTTTTGGCTCTCGAAAAGGCCTTCGTTATGTTGATCATAGCATTCTTCTTGCCAAGTTACACATTACGGTGTTAGAGGAAGTGCCTTCGAGTGGTTTCTCAAAAGTTACCTAAATACAGATTACAGTATGTGTGTATAATGGTAATGAATTCATCCTACCGTAATGTTAAATGTGGCGTTGCCCCAGGGCTATTTTAGGCCCATTGCTTTCATTCTTACTATTAAACTGAATTTCATCTTCTCTGATAAACTCAACTTGATTAAACTTACTGCGATGATACAATGTTATGTTGCTCATGCCAATCGTCCAAATTTAGTTTCCATTGCAAATCGTGAATTAGAAAAACTCTCTGTTGGTTTAAAGCTAACAATTATCCATGAACATTGCTAAAATTGTATTTCAAAAATAGCCACAGAACCGTACAACTTACACGACTTGAAAATATGTATTGATGGTGTTGTAGCTACGAGTCTCCCACACAAAATTTATTGGTGTAGTTTGCGACGAATTCATTAACATGGTCGATCCAGACTTCAAAACATTTGTCAACATGTTATCTTAAATATTACGGGATTCTGTCTGTCTCAAACACAATTTTCCTCGAAAAAACATTAATGTTGTTATATAATACCATGGTACTCCCACCCTTATTTATTGCCAATTTGATTTGGCAGATTCAAACAATACAAACATTAATAAAGTTCAATCAAACAAAAAAGACTATGAGGATTGTTGCCATTGCACACTGGCTCCAACACTCGCCTCCATTATTTAAAATTTAATACACTGGACTTTCTATGATATTTCACAAGGGTGTACCTTGGCTTTATTTATGTAAAGTTCAATCCAATATGTATGGGATTTTTCAAGACTATTTTACTCTAAAATAGTTCAATTCACAAGTACCCTACCCGCATTCTGTCTCTTATCGTCCCCTTTACAATTTTAAGTATGATTTTAGCCAGAAAACCCATACGGTAGACAAGGTCCTTGGCTCTGGAATGGAATCAATGCTGGGATTAAACTGTTAAATTGTTCATGTGTTTTTCAAAAAGGAAATACAAATTAAATCTTCGCTTATTACCAATGATTCACTCTGGATTAAGTACACTCTGTGTCTATAATCCTGTTTTTTATTTAAAAAAAAAACAATTGTTTATCTCTGCATCTGGCTCACACTATGCACAGCTCGTCTGTCTACAGTCCAGCACTTAACCGTTTTGTCTTTTCCTTTGTCTTGTGATCGTCTTTCCTGTAGTATAAGTAATTCAAGATATGTAATTGTAACTTATTTGGGTGACTTTTTTTGCGAGCATTGCTCCTCTTGGTTTTTCCTCCAAGTATTGTTTAGCTGATCGTATGTTTCGGTAAAAATAAAATGAAACTGAAGAATTCGTCCCGATCGGAGGGTTAGCGCCAAAAACGAATGATTTTTCATGAGTTCCCATCAAATGTGACAAGTCACGAGTCACCTCAACTTCTCAAAGGAGGGACCGCCACTGAGAGGGTCTTGGGGTGCGTGACACGCACATTGGTTAGGCAATTCAATGTTCACCTGCCGGCTTCATAAGTAGCTATGTTGAAGATATGGCCTAAATCTTGGAAAGCTCTTGACCTAACACATTTGGGGAATACAAAAGCAAATTAAAGGAGGAAGGACTTGGAGGAAATAATGTCTTCTGAAGGTTGCGTTATGTGAAGAGTGAACAACCCGTTACGATCCATTCAAATCAGCTAGCGGTTTCTTTTTGCCCGCGCGCAGAGCGGGCAACCGCTAGTGTACAATAAATGTACTGTCACCTTTAATCAATAAATATTATGGTCACAATACCCCTCTTTGCAAAAACCAAAAGCTCCAGTTGATAAGTTGGTTAAGGACTTTCGCTATCATGTTGCTGTCAGAGCTTGAAAAAAATTGAAATTCCCAGGAAGACAGTACATTTTACGGACCCCACTTTTTCTGCTCCAGTTGAATTGAGCAGCCTTGCTGGAATAAAGACAGATCCCCTGCACTTCTATGCCGTCAAGGCTGCTGGATGAAACTGGGAGCAGACAAAGTGCGGTCAAGTATACCAACCCGGACGAATCCTCAAAGATGCCATTAGTCTTATGTTATAAGTTTCCCTCCTAATGGCCAAGTTTCCTCCAAATGGCAAACTTTCCTGTGACGCGAAGATTACAAAAATTCTCCACTTTTCGAGCCAGGGTGCTGTTAGGCAATCATGATAAAGTCCTGATCCATTAAGTCTTGTCTCCATCTTCTGAAAGTCACTTGCAAAGGAAAGGTGGAGACCCTGCTGTGACAAGAGAGTGGCAAAGTCTGCAAGATCAGTAGTTTAGTTGGAATAAATGTTGAGGGATCCATGATCATCTTAATACTTTCAGTTATTTTACAACTCACCTACAAGATTGTTTTTATCTTTCTTTTCTCTCTCTTTTTTTAGCTAACATCTAGCCCAAAAGGTGCCAGGAAAAGGAGATGATTAAACCTTAACCTACAAGACTTTGTGGGACATTCAATGCCAATAAACAGGGCAGAATAAAGAATACACTAACAGTGGAATAATTTGGAAACTATGTGACGGTCGTGTCATGGAATAGAGTCACACCAATCACTGGATTAGAGTCTATTGCCTCTCTAATAATCAATGGCACCACATGATGCCATCGCCAACCCAAATATTGCATGCTTTCAGGTCCCTCCTCAGTTTGCCAACGCTCGGCTGCTTATGCACAATTGGACTACTTTTTAAATTGCCTGGCCGCGCGCATAAAAAAAGGCCGCCGCGGGGTTTCCCCAAATTGGGCTACTTTTCAAGTCCAAAGGGCGGGGGCACCGGCGCTGCACCCGCGGGGTATCCTTTATCCTCTGTACATCATTTATTCGAGCTCCATTGAAAGTTTTAAAAGGTCCGTAATTGATTAGCATTCCGTTCTTCTTGAAAATGCTTTACACTGCATTCACTACAGGGGGGGGGGTACTCGATCCGCTCGGGTTATGACAACAAAAGTACAAAAACTCAACTTCATCCCATGATCTGAGTGCTTTGTCGGCCTTTGTGCTCCTTACACGCCGGGAGTGAGGAGGTGCTTCACTCAGTATATAACAACAAATAATTATCCAAAACAAAAGTGACCGTCATGGGTGGTACACGTGAGAGGGCCAATTAAACCTTACTAACTGGAGGATGTGCTCCTTACACGACAGGGGTAGGCGCTCAATCAGGTATAACAGCAATAATTATCCTAACAAAAAGGGACCGTCATGGGTCGGGGACACTGTTCAAAGGGTAGGGTTCATTCCCGGCTCACTGGGGTAAACTGCGTGAGGGGCAATTAAACCTGTTAGGATGTAAGTAAAAGGACACGATGCACGCATCCTTTTCTGTGGGCGAATATAATCAAAGGGATTTGGGTAAAAAAAAGGCAGCGGGTATTCGAGGATATAAAACGGAAACAGTTCTTGGAAATGGATTAGTCATTTTTTCGTAAAAATAGCCCCCTACATAAAAATAAATAAAAAATAATATAAATAAATACATGTTAAAAAATTCAACTAATAAAAAATTACCGCCACACACGGCGCTGAACGAAAACGTGAAAAATTGGGCTACTTTTTGGCCATTTGCCGCGCCTTGGCGCGGTCCTTGCCGCGGAAGTAGGCGACATTTTTTGGCAACACGTCCCTCCTTGTAAACTCGAAACAACCACATCAATTTTCTATTTGCAGTCATGGGCCCTTTATTTTCTTTTTACATTTAGCTTTACGCTTAGTCGCCCAAACAAGTGGTTTTGTGAAATGTGGAAAGGAAGTCTGAATAAATACATTTGGGATCTTGACTCTAATTGCACAAGTGCATTTTTGATTTGTTTGACATCCTTGCCATTTGACTTTGTAATAACGTTAAAATTCACACTGTATTCACACATTCTTTCAATTTATCTACTACATCGAACACCCAATCCTTACTCTCCAGGGAGATGCGGGCGAGGAGAGGGAAAAGAAGTAAGGGACTAGGGGATGGGCAGGGAGTCACCTTCTACTTCACCGGCTAATCTCTCCTTTACCTAATACAATTCCCCTACTCTCTTGCAACCTCAATCGTACCGGCCATCCCCTTTCGCACCCCCTCCCTTCCTATCCTTATTCTAGTTACCCCCGTTAGCCCGCGCCCTTCCGTGCTCCTATTTTGCCCAGCTTCGCTTATTCCTTTTATAATTCCCTCCCCTCACACTACTACTTTTCCACTTACCTTTAAAACCATCTCTTACCCAACATCGTCCCCGTCCCTTTACACTGCCATTTATTTTCCCCCTCCTACACTTTTACTACCATTTCTGCCCTCACCTTTTTCGAGATGCTGTTACCAACCCTCTCCTTCGCCCACATAACTTGTTCTCTGTGTTGTCACTTGGTTTCCTACTACCTGTGGAGGACCTTCATTTGCATGTTGGCACCTTTTTGGTATTTGTGTGTCACCATAGGTAACCTCTTGGTGAAGATCATGGTCCTTTCATTTTCTTTAATGTCCTATACAGTCTTTTACTTTTTGGTTATATCGTTATCATCAGGGGGAACTGAGTTTGTGCATACCAATGTGCATATTGCCCTTTGATTTGATTCGGGAGGATTTGTGGGCTAGTTCAGCAGCGCTAGAATTTTGGGTTGAACGAAGATTCGCATCTCTCGCAAAGATTCTAGTTTACAAAATTGATGTGCGTGAATCAATGTTGATTCTCGTAGAACTTAAAGGTCCTTGGCCCGACTCGATAATAGCCTCGTCCCCCAGAGAAGCCCAGATTTTATTTTCGAGTCCGTGTATTTTTCTTCTTTTAGTATCACAAAGTGCGTCAAAAATTTCGGTTATATCAGAAACAAGAAACTAAGGTACAGCTTTTTCTCATTTTACCCTGTGAATGAAACTCGGGGCCAAAGGATGCTTGGTTTGGAAAATTTTGAGTGAAAATGTGCCCCCATTTTGCTCGACCTATTAATCTTACCACCGTTAATCTATGGGCTTACAAAATCACGTTTTTAGCTCTCATATCAAAACAGATTGAAATAGCGGCGCCGACCTGAGAACTTACAGATGGGGTTTTGGGGTGAGGTGAAGGGCAATCTATCCAAGATGAAACTTTATATCCTTAAATCGGACATCCCTCTTTAACACGTAGTGAATGAAGATGAGTCCAGCAAACTTTGCTTTGGGGAATCAAGACTGATTCTCGCACACAGCAACCAAATTCTACCCCTGATTCAGGTCAACAAAAATGGCTGAAGTATGTAGCATGAATGGAGATTTACACTTTTTACCCCCAAAGTAGTGTCGCTGCATTTTTTAGGGCAATTTTGTAGTGAAATATCATTGGCGTACACAGAGGGGGTTTCAAATCAATCTATAAGGGCCATTTTTTGCATGTGCCTATACTGCCACTGTCTAAACCAGAGAAGATGAGAGAAAAGCAGGAGATGGTTCGATTTTGAAATCCGATACCCAGAATTACTCTCATTCACAAGCTCATTGTGTGGGTAACTTCAAGGGCCCCGCCGATTGACCTTTGAAGAGAAGTAATCTGTTCATCGACTAAACTTGGCCAGTCAGGAAGTTTCAGAACAGGAAGTCATGACAACACTGCTATACTAAAACAGTTTGTTAAGTTTATTAATATTCCCGCTAAATTTCTCTGTGGGTAAATGAATCCACGTTTGTTCTGATCGATTAATTATATTTTATCATGGGGAAATAATGAGGAAAACAGTTGACTTTTTAACGAAGAAAACAGCAAAATAGCCCTGATTTAATGTTGAGGTCAATAAAGGATTTTGTTATTTTAGCTAATTTATAATTTCCGGTTAGTTCAGTGAATACGATATGATGATGATAGCTAAATTGCATTTTGAATGCAACTCAAACCATACCTGTTGGGTCCAGACGTGTCAAAAGAACCAAACATGCGCTTTAAAATTGGGGTCAAAGTTGTCTGTAGGATGCAGAAGAGTATGTTTTGTTGTACTGGTCACGACCAACGTTCATGACGTTGTGTGTAAATGCCGTTGACAAGCCGGGTAATTGGGAAAAATAGGGGATGCATTTAGTATTTCTGCCACCTCAAAATTCGGCACTTAATATGCGGGTTTATTCCGTTAACGTGCCGACATGTAGACTGTGCCAGAATATAAATTATCCTTGGAATATTCTGGGATTTTAATGACAGGTGTGTATGTAATGTTCTATAACAAGAGCGCAACGTCTTTGATCGAATCAATCCGATTTTATAAGGCTAGTAAGATGAATAGGCGGATGGGCAGTTTATCTTTTGAAGTAACAGTGAACCATCTCCTTCTTTTCATCTTCTCTGACTAACGCATGTTAGTACTAAGGATAAAAAAAAAATATTTCCGAAGTTGAACACTGTAAACTTAAGGACCTAAGAAGGAAAAAGTAACAACCTAATTTTTAATCTGCCATGTTCAATGAAGAGATTGCTTGGCTACAATAAAAAGCACTCCCAATTAGGGCTCTAGAAGACTCCCACTTAGGTGGTAGTTAGAGAAAATGCTATTGTTCTCCAGTGTTAGAAGGGCCAAAAGAAGGACACGGCACTTGAAAGTACTTGAAGTGCTGTGCTCTTCTAGTGGTCCTAATGGCATTGGAGAACAAATAGTTTGTGCCCATAACTGGTAGGCCCTACCGAAGTGAATGTACCTTAAGTCCGAAACATTACACCTGGATTATCCTACCAAGTTGTTTAGGTGCTTGTAAAAAGTACGTGCAATTACTAAGTGATTTAATATTTATACAAATAGATAAGGCTTTGATACACTAAATAAATTGTCAAAGTCAATAAAATTTTGGAAATTTATTTTTCAGTAAAGAGGAAAACAAACAGAAAAAACAAAAACAAAGGAAAGTTTAGAGTTTAAAAGGCCATGAGAAAGTTCAATACGACTTTTTGTAAAGGCCAAAGCAAAACAAAATAACACAAGAATTGGTTTTGGGGAAAAGTTTGGATGTTGACATTTTTTCAACATCTCGCAATTATTTTAAAATTAAGTTTTTTACTTTTTTTAAAAAATAACATTTACAATACTTAAACTCGGCAATTGCATGTTCAAAATCGAAGTATATCTTCCGTTCTTGTTGTCAAAAATGGTTAAGAGGTAATTTATTAATCTTTCCTGGAGATGGCCAGCGACAAAAAGTGTTGAAAAAACCCTATGCACTTGGCCGGATTAGAAACGGCGACTCAGTATATACGTGACGGTGCTCTAACCAACTGAGCCACAAGACTGGGTTGGTTAGAGCGCGATTAGATGTCATCTATGGTGTTAAGTAGAAAGGTGTCCATCGCGTTCCTAGCGGAGATATCCGCTAGGAAGCGATGAGAAAGCTAGGAAAGCGATGGAAGTTCAAAATACTACTTTTGTAAAGAGACAAAGAAAACCAAAAATAACACAAGATTGGTTTTGGGGAAACGTTTGGCTGTGACATTTTTTAAAATCTCGCAATATTTTAAAAATTTAAAAGGCCATTCAAAAATATAAACATTAAAATATTAAAAATCAGCAGATTCCATGTCCAAATCGATGTATATACTTCCGTGCATTCCCGTCTTTGTTGTCAACAATTGGTTAAGATGGGTAATTTTATTAATCTTTCACTGGAGATCCAGCGCACACAGTGTTGAAAAAACCTTGCCCATTGGCCGGATTCGAATCGGCGACCTCTGTATTACTAGGACGGCGCTCTAACCAACTGAGCCACAAGACTTGGGTTGGGAGAAGAGCGATGGATGTCATATATAGGTGTAAGTTCCGAAGGTGTCCATCGCTTTCCTAGAGGAGCTCCGCTAGGAAAGCGAGGACACCTTTCGCAATTCGGAATCTCGGGAGGAAGGCTGCCATAACTAGCATCCTAAGTGAGGAGTTACTAGCGCCCTAACTGACGTGCTTTTCTTATTGCGCCAAATATGAACTTGCAGATTATGAGTAGGTGTAAATCTTCTTAGGTCACTTTGAGTTTGCAGTGTAGAACCACAGACATTTCATGATATGCTAAAAGTTCAGCATTTAGTCAAATTGGGTGATTGTATTTCTCTGTGGCCTCTGCACCAGAGGCTGAGGGTGTATTGAGTCAACTCTCACAATTCACCGTTTTTTGGGAAATTTCACCTCAATCAGGGTCTGTGATCCCACAAAAACCTAGAAATCCACACACCATGAAATTAATGATTACATCTCAAAAGAATGCTGGTGACCTTAGGAAATGAAAGAATAACACGTTTCAATTTTTATCTGTCTTTATCAAGCAGTGAGGATTCAAACACTGCAAGATTTTAGGTATTTTCTATTCGCCCCAAAAAGCCCCAACTACCTTTATTATAAATGCATGACGATGAATGACGTCATTTCGGGGACCTGCTTTACGTGATCACAGTGCAAATATGTAAACACTGTACATCTCAAGTCATTTACCTAACAATTGCCACCATTCTGTATGTATTAACATTGTTATTTGGCATGTAAGAAGAGAAGAAGAGAAGAGTTGTTGGTACTTTGGTGGCTATAATATGGGGATTAATTGATGAACAAACACCTAGACTTACAATGAGGTGTGGACCCGCGGCCGGGCGTCAGTGGACTGAGTGGGTCATGGCGGTGGTGTGTATTCATGGCGTGGCGACCATGCAACACCAACAACTCTGAAAAGTTATTTCTGTGCCCTTTCATTATGCTTTTTTGTACATTATATTGTGCAAATACTTTTGAATGTGTATGAATGTTTGTAGATGTCTGCTTATCATATAATTATCTATTTGACCGGTTGCTGGTCATGAACTAGTCATTCTGCGTCCTTTCGTCTTGCAACTCTGGCTGCCTGGCATGGCTTGCTTTGTATGGTATAGCAAAACTATCCATTCACGATTCACCAACATTGTGCAAATTCCTTTGAAATTTTGTTATCAGTTTTTGGATATTTGTAAAAAATTGGAATGCTTTTATAGCACTGTCGTCTATAAAAATGCTATACACCCAATATGTGTAGCAGTTAACTGCAAAATGGTAGCAATTTTGCTCTGCAAACAGGGGAATTTGCACAGCTGGTTCACCAACGTTTTCTATAATTGAATTGTAACACCTTTTAGACCTAGCAAATTCATATATAAATCATCCAAATCCGGGGGAAAGGAAGAAACGATGGTTCTGCAGAAACTGCTCCAATATATGTTGGAGGCTGTATCACCCATGTGGGGATTTACCCTGATTAAATGGTCAGTGTTAGTGCTAATACTTTCATTTCCAGAATATTTCTGCACATCATCTCATGGCCAAGATTCTTGTTAATAAATGATTTGGTCTGAAAAGCTTGGAATTGTAATTTAACAACCCCTAAGGACTGAGAAAAAACACGAGTTATGCACGGTAAGACCGGGGTAAGACCACGCCACAAGATACGTGAGCTATGCACGGTGTATTATCTGTTGTGCAGAGCAAACAGGCGTGAATCACGACAGGCAGAGGGTACACGCGTAAGCTGCCGTGGGGAGCACATTGCGTCATATTTTTTAGGGGGGTGAGGTTAGAAAAATCCATTTGGCTCTGTTAATAAAGCTCCAAATACCTTGCGTATGTATGTACACAAATATCCTCTGAGTGCAAAAAAAGAGAGAAAATGAAGCATATTTAAATGTTCAAAATGAGACATAAAGGTTTAAACTTATGTAAATCTGCTTATATTTGGTCAAATTGATCCCGGAAAAATTTACAGGATGCCGTGACATGTCAGGTTTTTGACAAGTAAGCTCATTCCCCCTACATCAATCAGTGAGAAGCGATTCAGCCCCAAACATGACATCAAAAACAAAGCAATGCGTCATCAACGAAGATCTTTCCCGAGCATGAAAGCAATTACGGGTAGCGGCACATTTTGATTTGGCACATGTGTGATGTAATTCACGATTGCTCGCGTAATACAAGTCATAAGTTCTAAGTCATCGCACAAGAAACAAATTGGAAATGTACTTATTAAGATTGATACCGAGCAAATTACTTTTCCTCTCATAAAAATTGTTGGATTCTTTGTCAAACAACTGGTTCAAAATGCTGGCACTACGCTGTGTAGGGCATAACCACACGGTATACCTGGTATCGGATCACCTTCGTCGTGTCCTGAAGGGTATTGCCTCACCGGGAAATAACCTTGGCTAGCTCTTCGCTATCCGGTGTACTTCCCGACGATGGCAATTCCCATATAACCACATCTTGGACATCATGGCTGTAATTCACTTATTTTGGGTTGAAGATGAAAGATCTATGAAACTGATTTCCGAACCAGTTGGTGTGCGTTTAGTAAATGATCCCCGACATGATTTATTGGACTGATACATTAATGACGTCACAGGCATAGCTCCCCAATTGAAGAATTCATTTGTTTTAATTTTTTAGTTTTTTGAAAATTTTATCTTTTCAGTGTAATTGTGACTACCTGTAGCAGGTTGGAAAATAAAATCTTATGTTTTTCCGTTTATTTCTATCAAAGCTTCTATTTGATTCATAATTTCAATGGTGCTGTGGACGTAACCATAAAAAATCCAGGACGTTTACACTGATGTTAGCCACAAATGACTAGTACCGTTTAGCATGGATTATTCATGATCATAATATCGTGGGCGTTCTTAAACTTTTCTTGGCCTTGAACACATTTTTATCACCGAAGTAATAAAACATGCGGGTTGGAACTGATGGCCGGGTTATTCACGGGCGTCTCTGTTATCAACGGCCACTTTTTTTTTTTTTTGGGAGAAACTGTTTAAAAAAACCTGTTTATAAACGGCATAAACTTGGTTAACAGGCAAAACTTAGGAAATATTAGGGTCGTTCAATGCAAAGGCACCAAATTTTTAAGGGGGGTCAATAAATTAGCCCTTCTTTAAAATTCTGTATAGTCAAACAGCTTTGCATTATTTAGTTTGGTTCATACAAGAATACCGGGTAGATGAAACAAGGAAAAGGCACTGTGAAAAATGGTAAAAGACAAAATAATAATGGAAAAAAAGTTGACGGGACAACTTTTCCTTTGAAGCATGCCCAGGTCACAGCAGGACTTTAGATTCTGCTGTGGAAGTACAATTAACATCGTCAATCTAAAATGTGAGTAACTTCTGTTTCTTCCCCTTGTTTTTCATAACAGATTGATTTGTTGCAAATTTAACACAACAAAGATTCCACTTTTTTATGTAAGTTCATTATGGACTTTTTATTTTGAAATTTATTACCTCTTACGAATCAAATTAAGGCACATGTTGAAATAAGTCATTTTCCAAAAGTTATTCAATGAAACCAAGTTTTGAAAATTCAAAAGCAATGTTTGGTAACACAAATTAAGGTTTCTGCCAGTTTTGCCAAGAAAGGTGGGCATTAAAAACCTTCGGTTTAAAACGGCGGTTTTTACGGCAAAAACCCTGTAAAACAGTTGATTCAGTAAATTCAGTATAGGAAAAAATTGCATTTGCATTCTGGACGATTCAAAAACAACCTTGCTCAGTGTCAGCAAAAATCTGTCTTGCTTGGCTATTTGCTTGAGTGCCTCAATTGTAAGTTGACAAGTTTACCAAAATACAAGGAGAAAGGCTAAGCGAGTGGACTCAGCAGAGATGTGCTGGTGTGATTCAGAACACCATGTAACTATACGTTGTCTCGTTATGAAGTATGAAGGTAGTGACGCGTGCGGACACCCCAGTGCCGCCGTTCAGGTTGCAGTGGCGCCTTGTGCTTATCCTGCGCGCGCGCTAAAGGTCGGTACAATGTATATGCACGCGTCGCTACTTCATACTTACGAGCTGGAGAGGAGTATAGTGGGAGATATTTGTTATTTGAAAGATCTTGCAGAGTGCCTTGGAAAAGTTGTTTGCCTCTGTCTGATATATTGAGGGGAACATGGTGTCCATTAAGGTTGTAAAACCTGTACTGTATTGTCAAAATATCTGAGGTTTTCAAGTGTTGAGGGGAGGGGAATTTCACACATTTGGACAGGGAATCACCAACCAGTAGATATTACTTCGTACCTTGTTGGTTCCTTCCAGAGTATAAAGATGTTCACTGTGCATGCAAGAGAAATATCTTCAATGGGGGAGTGGGACAGAGTGGTGCCACTGGCACTGTGGTGTGAATCGTTTTGAGAAGTGACAAAAACACATTTGAATTTGACACCCATTGCTTATCAGGAGTATTTTTTTGGCCAGTAATAATTTGTCTAAGTGAGTGATGGGGTTCTATCCCTTGAACAGGAATCATGGTACTGTAGGGACAAACAAAATATCAATTACAGTTGATTGAGGGGGATGCATACAGATGTAGATTTAAAAAACTTAATGAAACGTGTAGTATTTATGCCTAGAAAAACTATGAACCTCATGAATGTGTGAAAGGTAAGAAACCCTTTTTAGCTGCAAAGGTTAACATTTGAGGTTTGAGTTTGCAGTATGTAAACCTTCACAGGACAGTTTCAAAATCATTCAGGGGGGCGAATCAAAGTCTTTGAAAAAATGTAATGCAGAATAACAAACAGAAAAACAAGCACCATTTCCAAGCTAGATCACGGAGTTCTTTGTTTTTACCATTTGGAACGAAGCCTAAGGGGTGGCATAGTCAAAACCAAATGGCATTGGCAGAATTGATAAGCACACTGTGATAGAAGAATGCACTTTTCTTTAGTTGACCGGTCCATTATTTTGATTGGTTACTCAGAGGGCTTGCTCATGCTGTGTACGAATGAGGACACTTGGACAGCATTGTATCATAGTGTCTGGCCAGGGCAGGGGGGTTAAAATAATTGTAATTACGGAATACATAAACCTATTTTCATGGTCACTTCATAAAATTATGTGAGTTTTTGTGCAGTTGCCTGAGTGGCGAATCAAATCTGAAAGTGCATTAGTGTTCAAAATGAAGTAAATTAACTTCTTTGTAAATTGCAGGAAGGAAAATCTCAAGGTTGTTATTTGAAGAAACGTTACACCTTCCAACGATGGCAAGCGGCAGTAGTATCAGTGTCAGACGTGAGTGTGAGGTACTTGGTCAAATCAGGGAGGCACTTTATACAAATCCGGTATCATGGAGTGATTGGTAGGACGTTAAAAGTAGGTGACCAAACCTACTTTGTCCATAGGTTCGGCTGGGCCAGCACAAAGTAGGGTGTTTGACAGAGTATGCGGAGGATGACAATGGAAAGGGAATCTAATGAAGAAGTAATACATCTTAAAGAATCTCAAGATTGAAGATGCAACTTCTATTGATTTTCGTCAAGTTTTTTGCTAGTCAGGGACAACTAAACTTTTAGGGCTGTATAGCTTTACAAAGCTTGTAACATGCTGGCAGAATAAGATGACATAACCATTGATTAAAGAGTGGATGCTGGAGATTTCATGAAAAGAAGTTATGAGGGCAGCATGGAAGGAGGCTTTGCTTATGGCTTTAAAGTGGCTGACCTTTATGAAAAAGTTTACCCCAAACTTTGCCAATTTGCTTCGAAACCATTCGGACAGACTTTTGTGAATTTCTGACTTTCAATGACACAGTCTCAACATTGATGTGGAGTATTGCACCTCAACTCTGGAGGGAAAATGTGATGAGGGTCCAGGAGTGCCATTAATTTTCTGACATTGGAGCTCTTCAATGTAGTAGTGAAGTGGGCAAACAAGGCGCGTTGATCAATTTGTCAAGTAAAAAGGCCCAAAATCGGAATTTGGAAAAAACAATCCGGCCTCTGATTAAGATTCCACAATTTGAGCGGCAATGAATTACAAGGAGGGTAGAAGAATCAGACCTTTGCAAAGCAATGGGGCAAGACATTCATAACCAACACATAGCCGCATACAACAGTACACTCACAAAAGGCTGAAGCATGGTTGAAGCTGCCTGCAAAAAGAAAGAGCTTTCTGGAACTGATTAGTTTGATTACAAGTGTACGTGTGTCTCTGCTGATGGATGTCCACAATATGAGTCCAAGATAACCCTCTATATCCCAGCCTTTTATGCAGTAGGGCAGTGGGTTTAAATGTTTTCAAGGTGGTAGTAGTTTGAAGGCTAGATTCGGCAGCACTGGATATGTGTGCAAGGTTCTATACAGATGACAAACCCAGCGGTAAGGGTTCGTGGGCCGTGAGTTGGAAAGGCAACTATTTAAGGGGACCGTATCAATGAGACTTTCACTATCAACCTGCAAACCCCAGATAATGGACGGAAATTCACCATAGTGGTTATAGTGATAGGCCCTGAAGGCAGGACAGTACTACAGTAGGGATAAAGCATCAGGGATGTAAGAAGTCTTACTACACACAACTGCAGAGTTCAAGAATGAATCCACTCACCATACCGACCCAAAGATCCTGGCCATCAATCGCGGAAGATCAGTATTGGATTGGTGTTGCTGTTCATCTACTCAACCCTGACATCTGGGGACAGGACTGGGGAAGGGGCACTGGGATCTTAAGTTCAGCATAAATCACTCATCATAAACCATCAGACATAATGAGATTTTGGAATACATGGAACAAACTTTCATAATTACATTGTTATATTGAGTGGGATGAACTTGTTACTTTAAATTAAACAAGGTACTAGGGCCAACACAGCAAAACAATCGGGTTGCACGTCGGACACGGTTGGGGAAGATTGCAGTTGCAACCAATGGAAGAGTCAAACCCATGAAGGATTCACTAGTGAATGCATTTTAACAGTTCGTGGCACTAGTACAAAAGGCATGCAAATTGCCTCGGATTTTTTAACTGCAGTAAAATTTCCTCCTGCCACCTCAAATTTTTAAGTGGAAGTGGTGAAGCTATATGTCTGAAGAAAGCTATTTTTTACCATGTAAAAACTTAGTGCCAAAATGCTTTAGGGTTGGATGTTAGTCATGAGCAAAAAAAAAGCAGCCCCATGGTTGGTTGACCATACCTTTACACAGTATGGCTGCAAAACAATTTAGTTTGGTTCGTATTGGAGCCACCCACTAAAATGAACTAGAAGATGTACGTAGACAATGTCAGAGCCAACATTTTGTATCGGAAATTCATAAGAGTTCATAAAATAAAAATTGATGAAAAATAAGTACAAGTGTCTTTAAATGAAATTTGAAATTATTGATTATGTTGGACAAGTTTACAGACCGATTGAGTGGTAAAAGATGCTGGTTTGCCTTTTGGTTGCTCGGCAGAGGACACAAAAGGAATTGCTTCAAAGTTTGTCTGTGTGGTGGGTCGTCTGTGTATAATCTGGTGGTAAAAATGTTAACCCCTAAACATAAGTGATGCTATTTCCACATACATGCACACATTTTCTTGCCATGTGTAATGGACCTTGGGTAGTGCCCCACAGTTTACCCCTTCATGAGTGGGTCAAAGGTCAGTAGAGGTCATGGTCCCAAAAAAATAGGTCCCAACTATATAACATTGCGCGGCTATCAAAAGGTTAATCATTTTTAATGGACACTTGGAGACCACTGGTCCTGGGTAGTGTCAACATGTTGGTGACCATTGGTGACCTCATGGTACGTGTAGGTCGAAAAAGGGCAATTAGTCTGGGTTAAAACATTTTGACCCAGAATACGGGATATACTTGGACTTTATTGTTATAATTAGGAACACAAGTAAAGAAATATGACGGAATAAAACAACGCAAGAACTGAAGTCAAAACACAGGTATACCTCAGTTAGCACGCACACACACAGGACAAAGCAGTGAAGAGATGCCAACTCTCCGTTTTCCGCGGGAACTTCCCGGTTTTTTGTTTGTAATCCCGTCTCCCGGAATTTGCTGGCAAATCATCCCGATTTCCGTATGATTAGGAAAGAAAATAATACAGAAAACAAATAAAGGTGAGGAAAGAGGGGGCCAAGATATTCTTAGTAGTGAATAAAAGAAACATAAGATTGAAAGATTTCAGGATTTATATTCTGTTAAAACTGGTTTTCGACATCGTTTTCTCCCGACTTTCGAATGGTTCACTCCATTAATATTTGATTAACCCTGTATGCTAAAAGTCTTTGTTGGTTTTTAGTTAAACCTCCTTAATGCAACAGGGCAAAGGGATATACCAACAAAACAAATGCACTTGTTATAGCAGGTTTTGTTTGGAAGTTTTCAAGCTTTAAAAGTTTCAGGCTTGAGACTTTTTTCATGTACTTTGAAAAAATTAATCTATATGGGACTTAGGTCTACTGACGTTCCTTAAATGTGGCACCCTAACCGCTAGGCCATACTCTCAGTGATCCATCTAAAAGAGTCAAAATATTCAAAATTTGTTGTCTGAGTAGTCTAAAATTCATGAAAATTATTTTTTCCAAATGAAAAAAAAAGCAGTGTTCGAAGCTATGAATCTCCATTCACGTATTGTGAATGGACAGTAATGACTAATATGTGATTTAGATTGCTTTAGCCTTATCACTTGCAGTGTTTGTTAAGAGTAGCTAAACTTGTTACAGACATGCAAAAATCTGATTTTTGATGATCTTTTCAATTTTCTTATTAAATGACTGATAGTGCCTTTAATCAAAGTTAAATGAATTTGTCAATAATTGAATTTAAATAATATACATTTGTCTAACTTAATATTCTATAATTTCCAATAAGACTGTCCAATGTCCACCTTATTTTTTTTTTTTTTTTTTTTAGATCAAATCCAGAATTGATAGTACCCGAATAAATCCCAGCAAGTCTCACGACCCCACCGGGATTCGAACCCGGGAATTTTGATGGTAAATTTGCGCCAGAGGCAAGCACCCTAACCGCTAGGCCATACTCTCAGTGATCCATCTAAAAGAGTCAAAATATTCAAAATTTGTTGTCTGAGTAGTCTAAAATTCATGAAAATTATTTTTTCCAAATGAAAAATGAAAAAAAAAAAAGCAGTGTTCGAAGCTATGAATCTCCATTCACGTATTGTAGTATGTGTCCGTATGGACAGTAATGACTAATATGTGATTTAGATTGCTTTAGCCTTATCACTTGCAGTGTTTGTTAAGAGTAGCTAAACTTGTTACAGACATGCAAAAATCTGATTTTTGATGATCTTTTCAATTTTCTTATTAAATGACTGATAGTGCCTTTAATCAAAGTTAAATGAATTTGTCAATAATTGAATTTAAATAATATACATTTGTCTAACTTAATATTCTATAATTTCCAATAAGACTGTCCAATGTCCACCTTAATCAATCATAAAGAATTCTTTGTTCAAAGGTTCAAAATGGAGTCAATTGTTCCACCCATGCCCACTTTCAAACTAGATGTCACTTGCAATGGCTTAAACAGGATCAAGTTTCAAACTTAGATAGGGTTTGACGTGTGATCCGTTTACGCACAAGCTGTTTTGGAGCGTTGAGACGATCAATTTAATCACGCCACTGTCGGTGCAAAAGAAAGACTTTGCATTTGGAGTGCGAAAGTTCCACGAGCAGATACCGTCGATCTCTCTCTGCGCATTTTGTTTTGCATTTATTCATGTGAAGAATTATAACAAAAACAAACCCCCCTCATCACCGAGTCCCTCGACGTCCTCTTTCAGGGACGCATCATCTACGCACACGTTCGCTGCTTTGCGGTGTACTGAATTCCACCCCGCAAACTTTTCTTGCGGCCCACAACGAGGCGCCCAAATTTTTAAAAACACTAAAATTTTAGTATTTTTATGCCATTTATGGCAAAAGTAAGACGTGTACCACTCAGTTTTTATATTTTCAAACTTTTGAAGAACGACTCAGGACCTCACATCTTTAGAAATTACCACGATCTTATCAAGTTTTTATGTTTGTAGGTGATCCAAACGTCAAAAGTTGACTTTTTCCCATAGACTTGCACATAATAATTTAATGATATATTAATAAAACCTTTTTGTTTGTTTTGCTATAGCTCAAAACAAAGTCGGTGACCGCCATTTTTTTATTGGATAATTTCTTAATCAGCCACCGTTGTAATTACCACAGGTGAATTCTGGAAATTTGATTGAGTAGTTACTACCACTTCAACCCCTCAGAGATTTGATAGAGAGTTTGAGAACGAAAGTGGATCTGCTTGGGAAGGAGGAAGAGGAAGTGTCAAAAGTTTAGCATATTAATTGTAACATATTTTTCATGTATGTTTTTTTAGCATTTTAAGCATTATAAGCTAGTACGTGTATGGAAGTACAGATAAAAAGCCTGACCTCTTGCCATAAGTGTGAGTTAGACTGAGAGTGTAGGTCAGAATGATAGTGTTAGGAGTCAAAGAACCCATATATAATGCGCAAGCGTTTGGAAACTTCTGGAGGAAACCTATGATACTTCTTAAATCGTCAGCCAGAAAGAAACTGGAAAAAAGGGTTGGAGAAACTGGAAGGAAGAAATGTATACACGAATCCGGCGGCCTCTTATAATCGCCCCTACGCCGTGGGCGGCGCACTCACCATCCTCCATGACATGACTGGGGGCATCTTCTGCATTTCTCGTTATACAACGCGTTTACGTTGTACGTGTGTACCACAAAGATAGCGGATAATTTGTGATCAGTTTCTGCGGCAAAAATCAACACCCATTTCACTGTTAATCCAGTTGTATATCATCATGGGCGGCTCAAGAAAAAAATGTAAATTCTATGGCTGCACAAATAGCGATAAAAAGTTACAAAATGGGAAATAACTGCGTGTGAAATTAATCGCCTGCTCGCCAATGTTGAAACATGAAGACTGGAATGTCTGTCCTTTCTAAAACATCACAACCGCATCGGAAGATGTCAGGTTTTTCAGCAAAAGTGATCTGGTCTTCGGGAACTATTCAATTTCCGTTACCGGATATATAAAATTCTGTTGTTACTTTTTGTCTGGCTGTTTGAATTTTACGAAAAATGATTTTTCTCACGAGGCTGTTATTACCAATTTTGAACACGTTTTCTAACCATAAGGTTCATTTCTCAGTCACGCAAAGTGGGCGAGATAACCTTCAATTTTTTACAACAAACAGTAAGCCCTTGCCATGGAATTCATTTAGGCCAATCCCTGACAAAACATCCTAAAATCCATGGAATAAACGGTGAAAATGGTAAAAATGAGAAAAAATAGGTTGTAAATTCTTCTTATTTAGTAAAAGGCAATATGCGGAGTGTGTGTACTGTGGTGTAGGTGGCCGGGATGCCCCCAGTAATGGCGCGACGTAGAGGGTGTCATTTTCGAGGCTTCCCCGCGGACTTTGTGTAAGTATTTATGAACAAAAAACTACAAAATTTTTCGAAAAGGGGGCGTTGATTATAGGGTCATTGTAAAGTTATAAATTATTTCCGTTGAAACCTAGCCGTCTGTCTGGCAATACCCCGGTGCTCCCGTACAAAAAGATTTAAAGTTTGAATAAGCTCACTAACAATGTTGCACTCCCAGCTGACAAATATGGGTCTATTTTAACACTTTTCATGCAGAGATTGTAATTTCCCGGGTGTATATAAATTCCCATTGTCGAAAGAATTACACGTTAAAGGTGCTTGTTCCTTATTTTTTGTCTATCCCTGTTCTACCTGATATGATAGCCTGACACTTGTACACACCGACCATCAAGTACCGTGGGAAACAAACTGGGCGTTTTGATGCTCGATGCGATAATGCAAGTGCAACACCCTATTCACTACTGTGCTATTTGATGGTTCACCACTAAAATGCTAGTTTTTATCTATATCTTGAGAAAAAATGGATTTGAAAGCTGAAATTCAGGACGACAATGAAAATATGGCCTTTCATCGGATTACAAATTGATACTACTTTTGGGTAAATCAGGGAGTCCTAAGGCGATCGGAACAAGCACCTTTAAGTTAATGACTAGTGGGAATGAGTTTTGCCACACGTTTAAGCCTCATTCGCACCAACCTTCACCAATTCCGACTATAGTGTGGTAACTACTTGTGTTTTTTTTTAGGAATAGTTGGTTGATGGCATTTATAGAGGGGAGCCTTTGTTACGCCCATATGTAAATACAGCACTCAGATTATAGAACTGTGGTAATCAATGCAAGTTGTTTAGCTGATTTTTTTACAATGAATGTTTTTTAGGCCAGGGGATTCCATAGGCACCCGTGGGTCAAATCCATCCGGCCCGCCAACAATTGATTTTTGCCCATCGACTTGCTCTAAAATATAAAAGGGACCATAAGAATTCAGGTGTATTTGGCCCTCAAATAAATGGAACTTTAAAATGTGTATTGGCATTCTCTGCCCGCATTCACAGCTAATATCATTGAGAACCAACCCCTGTTTTCCATCCGGCATTTAACTGTTGTAAGTGTATGAGCAATCAATCTTTTAAGGATAATGTAAAATGCGGAGGTTGAAAGATTGTTGACCACAAATATGGGGTGTGACAAATTGTCCTGAAAAACTTGTGTGCCAACTTTTCACCATTTGTCCAACTATTCTGTTGTGTGTTCAGCTAACAAAAAAAAAAAAAAATTTTTCTTTTACAGACCATTTAAAATGTTTTAATTTTTTCTCTCTATGCTGGTTGCACCTCACTGCAATGCCTGTCCCGGGCCACCTATTGAGAACCCCCGTTTTAGGGTTTGGCTAGGTAAAGCGAAAAAGGGCTTTGACAGATGGACCTTTGGTACATATGGTAAACAGGGGTGGGGGGTCCAACTGCGGGCCATTTGCGGCCCATTAAGAGCTCACATGCGGCCGCAAGGTATTTCCCTTAAAACAAATAAATGTCATTTGGAATTAGTTAAAAAAGTATGTTATTTAAATTCAATTTCCCCTCAGCTGAAACCAAACTTCTCTAAACATTGTTGGCGAAATTAGTCCAATTTCATCATCTGAAACCAAAATTTTCTAAAAATTGGTGAGAAATTAATTCACATATTAAAATAAGATATGAATATTAAAATAATATTTCCAAATTTGCTAAAAGGTCCCATTTTTGGTGTAGCTATGGGGTCCTTTTGTCGGCAAAGATTTGTGTATAAATCATACTTCATGTTAGCAAACCAACTAGTCCCGGCGCGATTAACTTCTTGTGGCCCGCAATAGTCATGGATTCAACAAATGCGCCGCTGCGTCAAAAAGTTGGACATCCCCTGTGGTACAATATATGTCCCATATTGATGTATTATAAAAGCCTTTAATTGAGTTAATACTAGTTGATCCTACATAGAAAAAAGATCTCTCCTGTGAAGAGCAACAAGACAGTTTGGTGACATGAGGAGATTAAATTAACCTCCTTTGTTCTAGATTGTAAAACAAAAACCTAGTAATGTTTAGTGCATAATATCTTTCCTGATTGCGACATTAACCAAATTTATAAAAGTTCAGAATGTTCAAGCAGCTACTGTATTTCCTTGCAATTGTACGTGTATATTTTAAATATTTTTACAACTCAATAGCCAACCAATAAATATTGGCTCAATCAATCCATTTTAATAAGCATATCTTGGGGTTTAACCCCAAACCTGGGGGGGGCACTCACATAGAAATGGGTAATGGTGTAGGCCTCCGCTTTTTCCAAACCCAGGGCCATTTGGAGGACATAGGACAGAAAATAGATTTGTCCTTTGGGTGAGAGACAGCCAAACATTGCCCCAAAATAGGAGTTTCTTGAGTGACAAATTTTGCCAAATTCATCCACAAAAATGGGTCTTTGGGTGAGTTTTTTGCTAAATTTTCTAAAAAAAGGGCCTTTAGGTGGAAATTTTCAAAAATTCTTCCCCAAAATAGGGGGGGTCTTTGGGTGCACAAGTGGTAAAGTTAAAAAAAAGGGTTCTTGGGTGGAAAGATGCTGGAAAATGTTGTCTAACAACCCTACAAAATATGTGTCACTATCCAAGATTGCTCCCTACCCCCGGTGCACCACCAGTCTCAGGTGGCTATTTCGTTCAAAACTCATCAAAGATGAGAATCTTGCTCAGGAGATCATGACTTGTGCTATATGTTTGCCAGCATCTGGCATGTTTAAGGAATATTAATGAGTTATGTGACATATAAACAAAAAAATCATCAGGTAATTAATGGACAGGAGATTTTTTTAGAATAAGAATTTCTCTTAAATTTCACTGGATCAATGTAGACCACTCCGAGACCTTGAGAACGTTTCGAAGGTTGTTTATTGGACAAACAGGTACAAAAGAAAACCGAAACCTTGTTTTGGACTTGCCTTCTATCGTAATCGCTCCCCACAGAAAACCCCATGCTTGGATTTCTCGTGAACGACAGAAAGTTCTAATCATTATCTTATTACATAAAGACGGCGTAATTCGGCTTATCACTCAGGTGTGAGCCCCCTAATATATTCGAAGCATTCCACATAAGGTAAAAAACGGGGTCGACAAAAATTGGGGGTGCTTATTTCTGGAAATCTCATGGCTCTTTAATCCATTGTAAGGACAAAATGCAACACCCATATGACCATGGTAGGGTCATGTTGGTAGATGACTGTCTGGGGCTATAGTTTAGCTATTCCCAGTAATTACATATTCAAGAATATAATGGATAGTTTGGATCTGAACCATAGGGTGTTTTGATTCAATACCATGATGCATAAGCCAATGCGCCTATACCCGTACTGTACAAAAACATTGTCAGTTAATAGGGATAAATAAAAAGTGCTCCAAAAGTTAAAAACACAAGCCATTTCATAATCATGCAAAAAATTCCCTAAGTACTAACGCTTTGTGGGCTAAAATGAGTATTAAAGTCAAGGAATTTTTGTGTAAGAATAGGATTTTAGGTGATGCACCTGACCCTGATTGAGGTGGGAAGTTCCCAAAACTGTCATTGGGGATGGACTGCAATAACCCTCTGTATATGAACTAAACAATGTGTAAGAGCACCTTAAAGACACTATCAGTGATTTGATATAGCAAAATAAAACAAAAATGATCAAAAGCTTAATTCCTAAATCGAAACTCAGATTTTTTACACATCTTTAACAAGGTACTCCTAAACCTACCCTACAAGTGATAAGATCAAAACCCATTTGAGACAAATTCTGATCTTTTAATATTGCTTTGCTTGGTACAATTACACAATAAGTTATGGGAGATTTTTTTATATATTGAACACTGTTTTCTTCTTTTCTGTCAATTTTTCATTTGGAAAAATAACTTGAAAAATCTACTGCCTTATACTTCATTTTAAGATTTATATAATATACCGGCATTTTATAATTCGCCTTTGCCATGGATTCAGTGCAAACTCAAAAATAACCAAGGAAAGAACTTTCCATTAAAGTACGGAAGAGAAGTCAGCAAATAAGCCTTTTCATGAAATATTTTGACATTAGGGCAATCACTGGGATAGTTCTTTAGTTATGGATCATGTAATTCTTGTATTGTAATTGTAAACTAATCGAATTTGAAATAAACACGGACCCACATTTTGCAGCAATAATCTGCAAATCATTTAAGCATAGTTTGATTTGATTTGATTTTTTACAATGGTTTTGATCCCACGCTCATCTCCCCATTTGTAAACAATTTTTTTATACAGTAACAGATGCACATGTTCTTGGCATCCCAACCTTTATATAGTCAAAGGTTAAGGTATGTAGAAAACCCCGGAATAAGCCATAGCTGTTTTTTTTTAGGATGTTTCTTGATGTTGTGAAGAGCGGGCGTATCAAGAAATCCCCAGCTTTCCCCTTGTGGTATTTGAAGAATTAGGGGGTAAAGTATGTACAGGTCAAATTCTAAAATGTTCCCATTGGATTCAAATGTATACCAATGTGTGCGTCATAAGAATTATGATAGTTGCTACAGGGTGGTATATGAGTCAAAGCCACTGCCTTCTAAGATCAATATTTCCCTGCAATGTTTCTCATCTCTTGCGTCTACTTTTGCATTTTGCATGAAGACCTTGTCTTGGGTTTTGTGTGTGCTTTTTAACCATGTTAATAAGTAATATAAAAAAAAAAATTTAAGTAATCTGAAAATATCTAAAAGTAAAAATAATAAAAAATTTTTAAAAAGTTTAATCCGACAATGGACCTTGGAACATTTTTTAGAGCCTGTATCTAAAACCACAGTTCAAAATTTTGATAACCTATACATTTTTCTTATTCAGTGTGACTAGAAGTTTCACATTTCTAAGCTCATCACCCCCTAAAATCTTCACCATTTTATTCCTCAATAGCACAAGGGGCTACTTTGGGTACTTTTTATGTTGTTCCTCACCACATTGGAGAACTATCTTGAAAAACTCAGCAATGGCTTAGGCAAGAAAAAAACAAGTTTTCTTAGAAGACCGTGCACATTTTTTTAGCGCATTATAATTTCTTTCTTCGCTCGCTTCAATTTTTTTTTTTCTTGGAAGTTTTTCAGAAAACAAATTGAAAATTCCCCCAAAAACAATGAGTCAGTCAAATGCAATTTTTTTTTTAAAAAAAGTAAAAAAAATATTTTTGATATAAAATTTTTTAAATCCCGCTTTTTTCGATATAAAAAAAACGCATTTGCATTTTTCAAACATTTCCTCTGAACAACTTTGGTTTTGTTTTAAAACCTTATTTTATGCCTCGGCCAATATACAATAACCTAAAATTCCTGGCCTATCTTGGTGTGACTATTGGTGTGACTAATTGACTTTTGAACTCTGAAACTTTTTGTGGCACTCATTTACGAACTAGGGGTGCTTCAAAGCCAGGTTATGGACAATTATTGATTCGTGGACCCTTGCTTTGATTTCAGGTTTTGCGCGTATAATGTTGATAGGGTCCTGAAAAAGATCACATAAGTTCCACATAGGCCTCCGTAATGACCATCATTCATTTAATACTGTGTGGACCTTGATATCTAATTTGAAGTGCAAAAGGTCACGCAATACCTATGGTTCGGATTTGATCCTGATGACAGTGCGTTATCGTTCATACCAGTCAAAAGGTGTAGGACAATAGGCATATGACGTGAATCATCTTCTCCGACGACAACTTTTACTACATACTAAGTGGAGTCAATTGAACCTTCCACAAAAAGTAATTACTAATGGTATCAAACTTTATATTCGCTCATTTTAAAAACGGGGCGAAAGACTCAGATTTTCAAATAGGTTTGAAATGTCCCATTTCCTTTTTGTCTACAAAAAAACGTCTTAGGTCCATATACAACTTTCTTTTCGTATTTTTATTTCAAAAACGTATATTTTTTTTCGAATTATTAATAAAACCGTACATCTAAACAGACTAGTGGAATTTTGATACAGTTTCCTTATTTTGTGTTGGACCCTGCCATCTCAAAACTAAGAACACTAAATTCTTTGGCACCAATGTATATGCGTGGAATTCGATATCAGTTTTAGTTTACCAGTTGGACCCTTACTCAAACTACAAACAAGACCACTGCTTTGGTGACCAAATCAATATGTCTGGAATTGAGACGGTTTCTATTTACTAACGGCCGCGCCGAGAAATCGGTTCAACCATGTAGCGCCAAATGTCCCTGTTTGTCATTAAGTTGGGTTGTCAGATGGAGTCCTCGGGATGTCTCGAGCAATCACATCAATTAGTTAAAGGGCGACGACCCTTTTTTTGGCATTAACCTTCCACATGTGACGTCTGAACTACTTGATCAATCGCAGTGACCGTGACCGATGTGACGGCAAATAATGCACGGCGTTGGGCAACATAAATTTAAATTGGATTGAGTAAATCTCCATATATCTGTGCTTTGATCTTGTGCTCACGCCAAGATATGTTTTGTACTCGCAAAGAGCTTGGTGTAGGTGCCAACCAGTCTATCCTGTACCTCAAGGTCTTAGTTTTGAAGTTGGACCCTACTGAAGCTACAAAACTTAAGACCCTAAATTTTGTTGGTGTCCAAAATGTGTATTAGTATTTTAACAGGGTCCTTAGTTTTGTATTTAGATTTATTAAAGGGCTACTAATCGGTATCTCCTCCTGGTGGCGCAATTACAATCGTATATGAACCGCTTGGACGGTATCCGACCAATAATCACAAATGTAGCGTATTGGTTTAACACATAAAAGCTAAAATCTGGCAAAAAATTCGGAGTTGACGGATTCAAAGCAAATCCGGCTTGAAATGGCAAGTCTGTTCTTGAGGATTAGGAGGGATGGCCTGTGTGGTGGCCAAAACCTTGTAGGCCTACAAAAAGTCACATTTATCTTTTTTTTCTAGATGAGCTATAGTAGCCAAGATTGGGTGCGTTGTAAGGAGGTGCAGCCCCTATACTAACCCGTGTTACAACCATATAATAATCTTCCCCCAGGGCATAGGTGGACTGACCATAGACCTGCTGTGGATTTTCACACATGGGCCGCTTGGAATTGGGCCTTTGGGCCGTCGAGTAAAAAGAGAAAAATGAAAAGAAAAGCAGAAATTAGACAAAAGAGAATTGAAAATAGCTAAAAAATGGTAATCTTGAAAAATCAACGTTTGAATGAAAGCATTTCAACTTTTTTTTCAGGAGGGCCTGTATAGTAAGATAATGAGTGTTAATTTGGGCGAAAGCAAACTTCGTTGGAGTCCAACGACCTGAAACTTTCCAAATGGACTAAAAGGAGCTCAAGCTTTGCTATTTACTGGACTCCATCGATATCAAGAAAGTGCAGGCGTTGGGCTGTTGGGCCGGATCAAACATATATATATATAAATGTGGTTGTAATTTACATGATATGTAATTATATATAAAAAACGTAAAATATACAATACAAATTAAAAATCATTAAAATCTGTTATATTATATAAAATTTAGATCATTGTGCACAAGGCTCATGGTTTTGTTTGAAAGTATTTCGACCTTTGCCGCCTACGAGACGTCATAAGGACAAAATCTCAGCAAATATCAGTGCCATTCATGCAAGTTGGGGGCCCAGTACCTTTTAAAACAGGTTCCCAATTATGATGGTAAAACCCATATCTTCATCAGATCTTGAGGACCTTTTAATGACATGATATTGATCTCCTAAATTGCATTGCATTGATTGGACTGTAATCAACCAAATGTTCCCAGTAGTTGTTGATGAATTTGTCATGGTCTTTATACTCAGTGAGTCTGCAGTCTGCATCGTCATTGTCAATAGTGTTTTATGTTCGATCGGGAAATTAGGTGATTCAAATTAAATTCAATTCGGCCAAGAAAAAGAAAATTTACATTTGATCAATTCAATTCAATCCATCTTAATTGGATATAGATTATGCAAATGAAATTCAGGCCATCAAAATGGCAACCTTCTTAAATAATTTTGATCCAAATCCTGGCAATAAATTGATTCAATCAATTCCGATCCATCAAAGCTTTCCAAATGCCTATCAAAAGGCCATCCATGTCAAACATTCGAGATTGTGCACCGCAGCATGTCATGGATTTTTTTCGTTTAAGTGTGGCGGTAGAATTGATGAGATTACGAAAATCATGAAATTTTGAGCGACATACGTCCATTTCGTTTTTCCCCCCATCAAATGTGCCGCCCAATGTGAAAGACTATGTTGAGAGGGTCACAGATTAGTAAGGGAGCCCTCCACAACTTTGAAAAATCAATACCTAAGGGTAATATTTGGTTGTAGAATTCAAATCTGGCATCAGGCAGTCCAGAGCAGTTTACTTTGAGGTTAATGAGGTCATATAAATTGCGCTTGTTTCATTCGGGCCAAGTCGGGGGGTCATTACTCCAAAAGTAAGAAAAAATTTGTTAGTGTCCTCTTTTGGTTCAATCAGGGTAATAGTACAAACTTGAATACAAATACCAAGTATGAACACATGCTTTAGACAAGTAATAAGTGGTGGTACAGCCACACTAGAAAATGGTAATTGACTTTTCTTAAACAATTGTGACCCCCCTGAAAACCCAATGTTGGCATTAGACACCACCCCTCTACTTTAGATATGTTGAAGATATATCATGAAACAACCTCCTTGAAGAACTAGCTTGGTGTCTTAATTTTTTTCACAACAAAAATACACACGCAAAGTTTACCATACAAAGGTTAATACGGCACCCAGAGGTCCATTGTAAGCACAGTGTATTATCACCAGATTACGTTCGATGGGGATATCAGCAAAAGTTTCTGGTGCTGAAAAGAATGAAACGACATCAAAGCAACAAGGCTTGGTTCTTTCGAGAATAGGTCTTTGATGATGTATCTTTAACATATCTGAATAGAGGGGTGATGTCGCATGTCAACATGATTTTCAGGGGGGGCCAATATATGTCAAAATGCAACATTAGGAATTTTGCAATAGGCTGTAACTCACTTTACTTTACCTCATATGCTTATTATTAGACTCCGATGGATGGGGCCATGTCCGTCGAATGGATAATGGCCCCCTGTCTACAGAAAGATTCATGTATTGAATGAGATTACATCTGGCAAGAGGAAAGTTGGTCGACCCATGCACCGCTACAAGGATATTGGGAGCGTGTATGTTGTACCCTGAACTAGACATTGGTGCTGGGAGAAACTTGATGACAATCGTCACGGTGGCGGAGAACAGTGAAGCCAAAACACCTTGGCTTGAGAACAACAGATCATCAAGCCAGTTTGAGAGAAAAGCAGTGAGCTAAAAGAAAGTGCACAGATCCTTGGAGTCAAGCTGTGACATCCTATATATATGTAGCACATGTGGCAGAGACTGCCACTCTAGGATGGGCCTCTTCAGCCACAGAGTCGTGCTCACCAAACCTTGTTGATCAATGTGGGCGCTTTCTCCATAGTCGCTTGCGACTGACGGAGGCATGAGATGAATGATGATTTTTATTTACGGGTAGAAAGTCCTGCAGTTGTGCTCTCATTAAACAAGAAAATTGAGAATTAAAATTTGTTACTTAAGGAGTTCTGAACCCCCCCCCCCCCCCCCTGAACTTGGTCCCAGATGAAAGATATTGCATTGTACACCCAAATAACTTTAAGTAAAGGGGGGGCTATCACATTTTGATTGCCCAGAATTGAATTTACACATTAAAAATTCTCCAGAAGTGATTTTCAAAGGTAGGGAGGGTTCCCTTACAAGTTTATGGCTCTCTCAAAATTGGCTTTCGCATCTCGCCACAGCATGCATTTTATGATGACCCCCTTTCTGAATGCTCCTGTGGGAAAACGAAAGGGCGGTATGAAGCTCAAAATTTCGGAATTTTAATTTCTCATCAATATCTACATCACACAAAAAAGAAAAAAAAATCCAGGACATGTGAGGTTGCACATCTCGTGTGTTGACATGGAATAGACCCAAAAGTATTACAATAAGAGCAGCACAAGCGGTTAAGACACACGGGGTACCAAACATATCCAGTCAACAAGCTGAATCATGTGTGTCACATTCTAAATATCAACCCACGATGTCAAGATGGATTCAATGGCAACTTCTGTTTAACTTTAAATATAAAACCTGAAATGAATTGAGTAACACTTATTATCTGAACAATACAAGCAGTCACTTAATTCATAATTAATTATTGTTATTCCAGGTATACACATTTTGGGTAAGTGCACCAAATAAGATATTGAAAATGGAGTAACACTTACGAATAACAATCAGTCACTTAATTCATTAATGATGAAATCTCATTGTATTCCCATGTATTGCTGACAAAATTCGTTAAAGTGCACCAATAAATTGTCGTTTGGGAAACATTTGTATAGATTTGATAAACACCAAGTCATGCGTTAAGGAATAAAGCACATTTCAAGATAACAGTATTGAAGTCGACATGGGACACTGCTAAATTAATGAAACCACCACTGTAATCTAACCCATGCATGTGCATCCATGCCCACAACGACTTATTGATTTGGGTTATTTTCACATAAGTTGTGATTTGTTAAAATATAGGTTTAATTGACATAAAAGTTGACAGGGGGGTATCAAGACAGGATAGGGTTTACTTAACGAGAGGGCACATTTGAAAAATAGTGGCACCCTCAAGATTTTTCAAAATCGATTTAATTTCCATGGTTGTTTAACGCTTTTCTATACAAAACAGCCATGATTAAGACCAAATCAGCTTCTTATGGGTAAACGGAAAAGTTATGTGTTATGTGTTCTCTACTTGATTGAGAGCTGGCACTTGCACAGACACCCCATCACACCGTACCGTGGGAAAACACAACTGCGGTTTCTGGTAGACGCAATAATGCCTGTTGGAAAGCCCGATTCAATACATGTGCTACAAAAAAGTGGTTAACCACTAAACGGCGGTTTTTGTGTATATCTTGGAAGGAAATGGATTTGGGGCTCAAATGTCAGGACAAACAATGAGGAAAAAAATAAGCCCTTCATCTGATAGCAAAATCGATATTACTTCCGGGTAAATCAGGGGGGTCCCAAAGACGATCGGAACAACACCTTTAAAGGTGACTTGACCAATGGACACCCTTATCCGGCCTACACTCAAAGAGAGTGTTGGTATTAGAAAGCAGACGTACAATAACCCCCGTACAATTTCGGCCTTAGAAATGTTTCTTTAGTGTTTGTAGGCTGAAAAGTCCAAAAAATTGTGGCCAACCATTATAATTCACATTGCTTGCTCTTGATACCCAACCTCGTATTAAATCCCTCCATGTGAAAAAACAAAATATGATGAAAAGGAAATGGACCACCCCGATTTTTAAAAAGTAAATCATGGCCATGGCACTTTTCTGTGAATGTGACTTGGCAGATTCTGGTTTCATACCGGTGACCTCAAGAACAGCCAGCCAAGTGGCTGATGTTTTCAATTTTTGACCGAAATAATTTTTCATTATTTTGTTCAATTTGATCTTAGAAAACATTTTGTTATGTGGTGAACAATCAGTAAATTAATTAGTGTAGGTACAGTAGTTACCATGGCAACTGAATTTAACCACAATCTTTAAGCCAAATTTTCAGTAATTTGGGCGGATTTGATAAAAACTTGATACCAAAGTGCTGTTCCCTTTTAAATGACCAACTTAAAAATTCTCATTATTTTTTTTATCTTTTTTATTATTTTTCCCCCAAATTTGCCCAAAACAGCATATCTTTTGGTGACCAGTGGTTTAAAATCTTCAAAACAATAGGGGTCTTGGATGACAACGAGGCTGAAAATGAGGGTAATTAACAACCTCCACTACCGCTACCTCCAAGATGCCGGGGGGGGTGGTGGTTAAAATGGGTCATCTACCTGTAAAAATTGGGAATGTTCGCTCAATAATGTGTATCTGTATTTGTTTGCCTCAGGGGCCGTGAAGTCAATTGTTCCACCGGCCGGATTAACTACCACCAGTCCGCCTCCTCTGCCCCAGGGGCCTCCCTGGGTCTGACAGGGGTGTGGGGATGGGAAACATTAAAACAGGTCAACATTTCACAAAAAAACAAAAGTTTTGCAGTTTGGCGGGATGAATAAGAGGTTTGACCCGGGACCTGTCAGTTGCTCCCGCTTCTAATAAAGCCAGACAGTGGGGGCCGAGATAATTTTGTATTTTGGTCTGCTTATTACATGTAGCCTGACTGACTAATTTTGTCTTTGCTTTGGGGCAAAAGCAAAATCCATTTACACTATCAGTATTCAAGATGCAAAATATTTGAAAATTTGCAGAAGGGGAGAATAGCTTATAATTGTGACAAAGTCGTAGAATTCTCATAGTTATGTCTTGCACCTGAAACGTAACAGAAAAGAGGAAGAAAACAGCATTGCTCAAAGATTGGATATGAATCTCCATTCGACTTACGTGCTGTAGTTTAAGTGTCCGTCGGACAGTAGTAATCGGTACAATGTGCGATTCTGTCCTTATTAGGTTTGCTTTCAGTCATTCTTGCAACTTGTAGGTCTGTTAGGATACCGAACTTGTTACAGAAATGCAAAAAAAATTCTGATTTTGATGTACTGATTTTAGCAAATCAATGATAGTGGCTTAATATCTAGAAAGACATATTGCCCATTTCAAATCTAAACTGTCATCCATTGCGCGAGCGCAATTGGTGGTGTTGACCACCAGAACTGTATTGGTCACTGCATGGACCAAGATTGCCAGGCGGTGGGCGGGCCAATAGCAACTCGCCAAAAAAGGTCAAAAGAAATTACAGCATTACTGAGTGCAAACCACAAACCCATTTGGGGTAGATTTGATGGGGTCGGTCCCTGCACGGGCCAAAAAATAAAAACTGGAGTGTAAACTTTAACACCATGGGTGTTGTAATTTAACACATATGGAGTTGTTTAAATACGGGGGACCCACCCCTTGGTTTAGTAATCTACCCTGTTAGTGTTTATAACACCAATTTTGGGTTACCAATGTATGTATTACACTCCTTGTGTTAATTTACAACACCATATGGTCGTTAATCCATTTTTGAACACTGCTGTTCAAATGGACACTACTAGTATAATTTAACACTCTCCTGGAGTCAATACGGGGACACTCCCTATGGTGTTAATTAAACACCATAACTTATGGTTGTTGTTTGTTACAACTTGTTATTTGTAACTGTGATATTTTAGTAGAAAATGTGTGGATTTTGTTTATTGTGTTCTATTTATAAACTGCTTGCCTCAACAAAATCATTAAAAACAGAACACCAAACATCCAAATTAAAAATAAGGCAGCAACACGAGTGGTGTTAAATTTATAATTTTCAACACAGAAAACTAACACCAACAAGCTGGCACCGATTTGGTGTTAAAAATCTTCAACCCCAAGTTTTTTGCAGTGTGGGGGTTTGTGCCCCTTGACCACTACTTAGTTCTCAGGTAGACAAGGATGGATTATATTTAATAAGTCTGGAGGATAGCCAGAGCACACGGAGTGTTGAAAAAAAAAAAAAAAACGGTGCACTTGGCCGGATTCGAACCGGCTAACCTCGATTCTAGGTCCTCTGCTAGTTAATACGGAGGGTCGGCCGTTTGAATCTGGCCAAGTGCACTTGTTTTTTTTTTGTTTCAAAAATTGTCGTGCAGCTGGTAAAGAGTAATAAATTATCCGACCTCGTAGTATTCATTTTTAAAAAAAATCAGGAAATTAACTCTTCCCGTGGAGTGTGAGTGCGTCAATCCAAAGGTTTTTGGAATAATGAAAATATTCCGTGCCAACATATAAAAAAAAAATCAGATTTTGTTTCGTCAAGAGTTAACTCTTTACGGGTTTTGTTTAAACAAATGGTGATGTCTGAAATTTTGATTTTGGCCGCCCTCCTCCCCGGAGATG
>JAMKCH010010690.1:0-27073 GCA_023653785.1 Ophioderma brevispina
AAAGTACCTCTTGTGTACATTAAAGTTTAGCAGACCCATATTTTTCTTTTACTATTGCAGTAATCAACTTGATCAATATCTTAATATGTTTAATCTGGAGGCAGCGATCCATTGCACGTTTAATTCTCTCACCACAGTGAAGCTTCTTTTTGCACCTGGAGTATAAAAAAAAAAACAAACGAAAAAATATGTCCCCCATATTTCAAGCTGTTTATCTAATTTACACAATCATTCTTAATCGGTTTTATAGACCATCGACTAGTAGTCATGAGCCCATAACCGAACCTGCACCCCCCGGGGATTTTTGGGAGACTCACTATTTTTGAAACCTTATACATATAGCTATCAAATTCAGGTTCTCTGCAAAAATCCCCATCCTGGTTAAAGGAGTGAGGCGCTTTTTTTCAAATTGCGGCCAATATTCACTTAATGCCCTTTTGGGCGAGGGTAGCCTACGGCTACCCGCTCTATTCGCTTGGGTTTTGACTACTTTTCAAATAGCAGGGTTGCAGAAAATATTCGTGGCGGTTATATCCTCTAAAATCTACATGTATTATAGTTTTATGGAAATGTTGTGCAATTTTACGTCATATGGATATGTGGTGTCATAGATAGACCCAGCAAAAACATGAACGTACTTTACAAAAAGATATTAATGTTCAAAATAGTAGAAATACAAAGCGATCACACTTCCCACATGGTTACGTCGTGAGCGGTTTGAAATAAAACACGACGGGGTAACACTAAAATAAAAACATGAATATAGAGGGCGTAACAGGCAACAGGGGAGTGCGGCCAAGAAATCCCAAATTTAGGACATCGCCTTGGCTTAACACGTAAAAACGAAATATTGACGAAAAATTATGAAATTAGTAATGTTTTTCAGGAATATTTTTTATTTGTAATTTTTTACAGTGATTTGCTGGTTAACAACATCTTTAAATCGTTATGAATGCATTGAATTAACGGATTCTTAAAGGGGGATGGCCCGATATAAGGATTAAAGTTTTCATCTTGATAGATCGGCCTTCATCCCAAAACCCCATCTGTAAAGTTCGCACCAATAGTTTCAATCCAATTTGCTGTTGAGAGCTAGAAACGTGATTGTGTAAGTGACCTTTACCTAGATGCTTATGACCTTTGATCTGGCATTTTTTAGTAGTATAGCTAGATTGCAATTTGCACCTTCTTATAAAATTGATAGTTACGATTCAATCGAGAATGACAGGTAGATGTCATGAAGTAACGAATGTTCCAAGTTTGTCTATTAATTGAAATAGTGCAATGGCGTGGAGAACATTTTTGAAAACATTTGTAAAAATTTAAGTCTTTGGGTGACAAGTACAATGTAGAAAATAAAATGAAGTCATTGGGTGACAATGTTGCTGCACTGGACTTTACATTTTGGGGAAGGCTTTAAATCTTTAAACAAAATGTTATTATCACGTTGGTACGTGTGCCGATCTGCAAATACTTTTACGTCCTTCAGCATTCAAATATATCTGGAATTTCTTCTCCAGTTTCTGCTTGTGAGTCTGCAGTGGTCATCTTGTGGTGGGTAAGTAAAGCGTTGATTGGTTTCCCGAATAAGGTGTATTATGTTCTATAGGCAAGGTGTATTATGAATAAGTTGTATTATGTTCTATTTGTTGATACCAAAATTTTACCGAGTCCCACTATGGTGCTGGGTTTGGGGCTCCATGAGGACTTGATATTGAGCGTGTTCATACCAATTTCTGCAGTTTTACGAGTTAGTAAATATGTACCAAATTATAATTGCTAGGTCAGAAATTGGCAGACAAAATCTGAAAGTTTTGAGATAAGTACAAATTATAAGGTATTGGCTTCGCATCTTGAAGATGAATAAGACAATATTGTCAACATCTCCTTCAAATACAATTGTCCTAGATATACAATATTAATGTGTTGGGCCAGCAAGGTCAAGACATTACTCTTTTCAATGGTTCGGAGAGGCAGTGGCAACAAGGTGTCGGGAATTATAAGGTATTTTACTATTGTTTAAACAAAGATGTACGATACTGATTTACAAGACTGGAGAGGTAGATTAGCTTCCAGCAGCCGTTTCCGATATATACGCTCTTTAAGATAACAAAGACCAAGAATTATACTTGATTGTACACAAGTCGTTAAATATCGTAAAGCGCTTGCTTCATTCCGTTCTGGTTCACTTCCTCCTTGCTATTCAGGCAAGTAAGAATATTGGGCACACCAGTAGAAAACGAACTGTAATGTTGAACCTAAAGCCATCGAGGATGAATACCATTTCCTACTGGTCTGCCCTCGTTATCAAGACCTTAGAAATAATTTCATTCCTTTTTATTATCATAGGTTTCCCTCATATTTTACATTCAAACAATTGCTCTGTATAACTAATGACAAACTATTCAAAATTTAGTAATTATATTTATGTATCAATGAAACGGCGCCGATGAATCTCTCTGTAAGAAGATTCTTTTAAATGATTGTGTTAAATATTATCTCAAATTTTGGTAAACGAGTATGTTTCTGTTATAATTATTGTAATTTATTTTACCCTCTACTATTTGTTATATGATGTATTTAATGTTTATGTGATTGAAATGGGCAGTGCCTACATCAATAAACTTTAACTTGAACTTATAGTATGTTTGATTGGTTTACATTTTGCTCGTTTAAAATCGTAAAATTAAGAGGGATATGAATCCCCCCCGCCCCTATGCACTCTGGGGTTTCATATTTACGTGCAGGTAGGCCCGACTAAGTAATGTGCAAAAGTCACATAAGTCACTGGGTGAAAAAGTCCCGTCCCATACCTTGACAGGGAGATTTCCCCGGATCCCTGGCCGGTGGGAAAGGAATGTTATAGGTGACATATTCTAATTTTTGATCCAAATGCCATGCACTATGTGGGGGGACTACGTCTCGGCACCAAAACCACCAAAGAATAGTTGAACACCTTTTGGCATGATTAACCTGTCCTCTAGAGGGCGTCATATTTCAAAATGGCCACCAAAACAATGAAACACCGTGTATTACACACTTAATGCCTTTAAAGCCAATGCCGTGTCTCCTAATTATATACTCTGTCATGTCTACTGTGAATTATTTGAGGGTAAAGTAACACTTAAAAATAAACGTAGTTATGCCTTTCAGTGTATATATAGAGGGCTCTTTATGTAACACCGGGTCTATGACTTACTATACTTTAGACCACAACCACAGCCTCCTCCTTAATCACTGATCACGATTGAAACCGCATAACCATGGTTTCTTGAGTCTGACGGATGGGGGGGGGGGGGTTACTAAGTGATCAACAAGCTTTCTTACTACGCCTTCTTGTGAGATCCTCAGGCAAAGGAGTGTACTCGTAGCGACGCAACCAAGCGCGTCCATACAAGTTTGTTTTTTGTTTTATAAATTTCCAACGTACGTCACACACGGTGCTTGGTTGTGTGGTCTATGTGGGCTCCGGGATGGAATGCCCCGGGAAGCGTGCTCATGCCTCTCTTTTCGGCATCTGTGCCGGCGCCCGCCTGAGAGTGTCGGAGCCTGGCTTTTTTGTCTGGAAGAACAATCTTGGAATTGGGCGCACAGGAGCAGATGTCAAAGGGAGATGACAAAGGGAGACTCAAAGGCACTTTTTATGGGCTCGCCCTTATTGTGAGGATAACTCATCAGCGCGCAAGTCCCTCCGGGGCACAGGTGTATGCTTTCCTTCTGCGCGGCCGTGCCAGCGGTCCTCGCCTTTGAGTGACATGGTGTGGAGCGCCCCTGGAGAACGGTGATAGGTCATGTTTTCCTTAGGATTCCTCTTGGACTGCACTCTCTTATAAGACCCACATGAAGGCAGTGGCGTAGCTAGGGAGGGGCAAGGGAGGGGCACATGCCCCACCCCGGACACCACCTATCAGGGGGGCGCTGAAATGTTTTTTGGAAAAAGAAAAAATCCGTTGTTGTGATTTTTGTTTGTTATTGTCCACAGGCAGTAACTTCAGATAATGAGATAACTGAGATCTCCCGAAGGACTCAAACATACTAAACTGAGAGGTTCCCGGGTTCCGTCCCTTGACCACCCGGGCCAGGGGCAGTCTAGGTCATCTTGCTTCAGATAAGAGATATTCTGAGATCGTGGTGTGCTCCTAAGTTCACTCAAAACATGCATTAACCAAGAGCTTCCACGGCCCGAACCCTGGACACCCGCCAGGGGCATATTGTTCATCAGCTTCATGGATTGATGAGATACCGAGAGCTCTCCTGGTGCGCATGAAACTGCTAAAACCTAAGATCTTTGGGGGCGCCGCCCTGGACCCCCGCAACGATTTCAGCATATTCATCCCCTGCTTCAAGTAAGGACATAACCCCCCTCCGAAAGCACTTGAACATGTTTAACTCAAGTGCTTTCTGGGTCTCTGCCCTGAACCCCAACAAGGGGCTTTTCCCCATGTTCTGCTCAGGTGTGGAGTATGCTTGCCCAGTATGGGAGGGGTCAGCCAGAAGCTTGACCCGTCGTTGGATTCCTCCTGCCGGCTTGTCGCGGGGTGTCTTCGGCCCGCTCCAGCGGACAACTTAACATGCAGCAACGTAGCATCATGAGCATAGCTGCCAGTATCTGGTATGGAGTGGCCCTGTCTGACAAGGCCGGTTGCTGACTGCCTTAGGTCGGGGTAGTTTCTTAGGCAAGTCCTGTCCTTTGAAATTGTCTCTAAGGAGTTTGGGGAGTTTGGCTTGTGGAAGAAAGACTTGCTGTCAACCAAGGTGGCATCTATTGGTATTGCCTGGTGTAGGCGTCCCTTCCGCCTGGGGCTGGCTTCTCGTGGGGTGAGTGGCGGTGTCTCAGCTGATTGAGATCCAGAATCGGCCAATCAAAGGTTTCCCTTTCAGAAAGCGAGTCTACCTCTCGAAGCAGATCAGGACACGGGAAGCATCTCTTGGTCTGCCCAATGTTGGTGTCACAATGCACGACAAGACCTTGCAGAATTTCCTGTGAAGCAGCCAGACATTGTACCCCCTCTGTCTAGATTCACATTGAGAACCACTGTTTTTTTTTAATAATCATTGGTATTGTTTCAATTGGCGAGTCTTTTGAGCAGCTGTTTCCTTGGTATACGAGCTTAAATGCACCTTTGCTTCAGAAATTGATCTTCTCTTCCTCCTCCTCTTCTTAGTTTGGTCTTAATGCGTCTTCTTCTGTATCAGATTATTGTTCTCTACTATTAAAATGTCAGACAACTCTTTTGGCATCAATTCTCCTGATGGCCCCTTGTATCTAGTGCACCATCATTTAACTTCCAACCATGATCATCTGGTTGAGGAAATTTCTGGCTCTGCCACATCTCTGCCTGGTACCAAATCAGTGCTTGATAATTGGCTCTCGGGATGTGCATCCTCAACAAATCTCTGTTTCCAAAATACAGTGCTCTGGCACAGGTCAGTTAACCTCCGTCTACCTGAGCCATTTTGTAACAACTCCGCCCCCCCCCGGATTCTTTCGTTACTGAACATCCGATTTCCTGTAAATTTGGTACCACATGCGGAAGCTTAGAGTTTCTTCGTTTCATTGGTATCAAAAAAGTGCCAACATCTCCATAATGACGTCACCATGACATCATATGTTGAGAAGTATGAAATACATTTACTGTTATAGGGTGGGGGGGAAAATTGATAATTCGCAATTTTACCGACTTCAAAACATTAATAGCACTAAATCTCTAATTTTTTTAAAAACGGTCATTTTCCCTCAAGTAGGCCAAAAACCACTGAAATTGGATATTCCTAACATTTTTGGCGAAAAGTGAATTTCCCCCTATGTTTGTCTATGGCACTTGACCAATTTTGAATGGATGGACTTTATGACGTCATTGTGACGTAATGCTAGTTAGGTTGGTATTCATTTGATATCAATGGAAATAGGGGGACCATAGCTATCTATTTTGGTACCAAAATCAAGGGCCTGTGGTGTTTCTATGTTGTGCTAGGCATGTTGGTACTTCTCTCACGAAGGGGGGGGGGGGGGGGGAGGTGGTTGGGGTGGTTGCATGGTGGCAGCCATTTTGAAAAAGTTGCCTCACCGTTTAACCCAGGGTGGGATTTTGCAGACAACATGAATTCAGTTGATTATGGATAAGCTTCACCAAAAATTTTGTGTCTCCACAAATCCCCGGGGGGTGCAGGGGCGGTCATGGTAGCCAGTAGTCTTCTATATCGTAGAAGTTTACTCTCTGGGATGGTACTATCAACAGAGGCCTCATTGGCAACACCAGCAATCAATGAAAAGGTTCACATTAAATTGCTCATACAAAGTACCCAAAGACCTTGTATTTATAAGCATTTATTTCTATGGAGCTACCTGACAGGATTCCACGATTACCGGTTTTCTCAAATGGTTGCAAAAGTGAGAAATGCATAAGCAGTCCCAATTGAAGAGGCGATAAATAATCAGGAAGGCTGTGAAAGTTACAATAAACAAGACTAGCTGTAGCTATATAGCTGGGTCGGTTATTGAAAATGGATATGTGCGGGTCCACATCAAAAGGGGGGCAACTTTGCACGTGACTGATTGTTGATTTTGTGTTACTTTATGTGATATACATTTTTAAGGTTAAAAATGACACATAAATATCAAAATTGGTGAAGGCATTTGCACTTTACAAGTGGAAAAAACGATCCTAAAGGTTTTTATTGCAGATGTCAAATCCGTTGGTGATGAGTGGAGTGTTGGTATGTGGAAAACATCAAGTTATTGTATTGCATGTATTTGATGCGATTTGTTTTGATCAAAAAATGCGATCAAAAACCAATCCCAAAAAAAATTACATAAATCAGATCTACTGCAGAAAAGGTTTGCCAATTGGACTAGATAAGTTATTGTTCAAAAATTTGCCCCAATTTGAGAAAATGGCAACTGTCAGAAGATCCTGCATTTTTCCGGGGGAAATCTGTTCCCAGGAAAGAGGCAAGGAAAGGGGATAAACGGTCAGTTTTTCTATTGGACGCTGTTTACCGGTAAATACTATGACCTGATGCTTGTCGATCAACTCCACAAAAACTTTGCCGGCAAAAGGTCGCACATGAGGTCAACGGAAAAAGGGCCCAAAAATTGTGGGTTGACTTTTTCTACAAAAATATGGCAGGATTTGCAATAGGTAGGATTGATGTCGATGTAGACATTTGACATCGAAATTCAGAGGCAAATGATGGGTTAGGTGGGGTAAAGTTCGTGAACGTCAGGAGAAGGGTCGAAGGTTCGATGAGTGGATACAAGGCGGGAGGGTGCGATGTTACGTAAGATCAAGGAGGCACCGCTGATATAATGTCCCCTCATCTCGTCTTAGTCTACGCTCCACACGATTAGGGGCCTATCGTCGGAATCGTAATCACGCGGTATTATCATTTCCTTTTCCTCGATTGCATGCGCACTGTCGCGGAACAGAGTGGTCTATGTGGCGTTTACGGTAAGTGACAACGTATTTTCCTTCCTCGAGAAGGAAATTTTGGCCGGGTTGATTTACCGGTTAAATAGGAGGATGGTCCGTTCTATGAGCACATTAACCCCTGATCCGCTCTTTTCCGGTAAATGGTCCAATAGAAACACACCTATGGTCTTCTTAATTGAAAACACGTGGCGTGCAAAAAGGGGCTAGCACGTTTGAAAAGATGACGAAGCTGTATAAACTTCGTCCATCATAAAAGCAATTTTGAGGTATCGATACGGCGGGAACGAAAAAAGATTGAAATCACCTTAGTTTCGATCTCACATAATAGTCAAGATGAGATTACCTTCTTTCATCTCACTATTTGATAGTCAAGAATCTTGTTTAAACCCTTTACAAATACTTAAGGTAAATATTGCAGCCGTTTTACGTTTGTTGGTCCCAGTCCGTTCGGTCTGTTGCCAATTCGGACTCAGTCAATTCGGTCCCATGCGAATTCGGTCCCAGTCAGTTCGGTCCAATGCCAATTCGGTCCCATTGGAAAACACGTAAATTTTCGGTGCTCAGTAAAATTTCGCCAATTCGGCCCTCATATCCGTCAATTAGGTCCCCATGCCAATCTCGGACCCAAATGAACACACGCTCCGATTTTAATGCTGTGTACTTCTGTGTACACTGAATATCGTAGTCTTTTTTTCCCCCTGTTTTTGTTTTTATCAACACAAATTAAAATAGGCCCGCACCATGGCTAAAGTCTCTCCCAATCGAGGAAAATTTTGCTTTGAGAGTGGCTAGTGGGTAACAGATGGCTAGAATGAATTTTACCTGGGCTTTCATCGATTTATTATACAATCATCCGTGATGTTTCAGGTCGTAATTACCATAACGTTTACAATAACCAAATTGCTAGCTTATGCGAGCTCGTTGAATCCCAGGGCCGTCACAGTAGACTAGAGTAAGCGCTATAGGGAACAAGTCAACCGTGAAAGTCCCAGTATCTATTGTAGGTGATCGATTTACATGTATCCTAACATGTAGTATGTAGTACCCAATAAATACGGACACCTTTTACCAACCCAACGATGTTTCAGTTATTTGTTTCAATATAAATTATTTTGGTTGTCATGTTTTTTTGCCTTTTTCCCTATTGGTTGGATGACCCTTCCGCGTGTGTCACTCTGGTTAAAGTGATAAAAACAAACGCCAATAAATCTATTCTAAATGGTATAATTTTAGCTTATTGTTCACAAAAATTCATGACAAGTATAATTCCTCTGTTTTTGCAATGCGACACGAAATTCCTACTGTATACTGGTCCTCGTTCCTTTTCCAATAAGGTACAGTGCCAATAAGGTATATGAATTAATCTAAATTGATTTCAAAATGACAAATTGTTTTCGCATTTAATAGATTTCCAGCTTAAAATATTTGTTTTTTTAAAAATTTGAATTTTAGCAATAATAGGTTAATTATATTTTGCAAAACGACTGGTAAAATAGACTAAAACCCCTAAAATTATCCAAAAAAAACGGAGCTAAGTTTTTTCCATGAGTGTGGTCTACTATAAATGCTACGCAATTATGTTTGTTACATTATATCTCAATTAAATATCTTATTAATGTATGATCATGATTAGTAATAAATGTTTAGGCCAAGGTTTTAAGTGGGTTACACGCACGTTATTGTTTAACACGCGTTTTTCCTAAAGGGGGGGACCGATTTACCGTGGGGCCGAATTGCTGTGAGACCGACGACTTGGACCGAATGATTTGAGTCCGGATTCGCATGGGACCGAACTGGTATTGGGACCGCATCGACCAGGTTCGTTACTGCTCCAGTTGGAGTCGGGCCAGCCGTTGACGTGTGCAATAATGCACCCATATACGCCCAACTGACACAATTTATGATTCCAGATCGACTATATTATAACTTTAATACTCTGTTTCTAAATCAAAGTGGGTGCTTGGTACTTGACGGTTTATAATTGTAAATTTGAAGAGCTTATTCTATGTATTGTTTTATAATATAAACTATTATAGTACCTACAAATTCTTTTTCCTTGCCGCGATCATCGCACGGCCCGACCAGCTGAAGCTTTCAAGAGGTAGCTAATAAGGCGTTTCGTGGAAATTGGTCAGACGTACAATGAAACAGCATGTCACACTTTCATAACTGCACGGAGTAGTCAGTCAGTCAGATACACGGATTTGCTCTTAATGGCTGGTCGTCCCGACCAGCAAACCACCTTTTGCTGTCAATTTTCGACAGGGGTCCTTGGTTTACTTTTTTTGTTGATATTTCTTACATTTCTGCAATATGAATATCGTCGCGTAGTTTCAAACACCCGTTCACTTTGAAATGTACCAGCAACGTGAATCGTGATAGGCATGCTACTTGCACATTGGGGGTAAACGGTAACATCCGGGACCGGCAGTCGGAGATATTCTTGGGCCATTCGTGTAGCAAATGTCCGTCATTTGGCATTTTTTCAAACTCGGAGTGGATGACGGTCCATATGGCTATGCTAGTTAAAATCGGGATCTGTCCAGATAACCTTGAAACCAGTATCTGTACACCGGGTACCCATATGAAGAATGGGTCAGGGTTTTTTTTTTAACCCCATTTGGGGTTTAAAGCTCTGGAATTGCCAGGAGAAGAACGAAAAGCGAGGCAGTTTTTCCGAGAGCAGCAGCGCCCATACCCGTTTTGCCCCATTCACACGTCAGGAAAGGGCCCAAATATAAGAATAAAGGTTTACACTGAGTAACAAGTAAAATGCACTTAAATCAACACTTTTATTCAGGTAATATCATACACATTTACCGAAGAAAAAAAAAATTGGTAAGACCCAACCATTTAATACGAAATATGGTTATAATAATAAATACTTCCAAATTTTCCCGAAGTATACACATACTTGATATTGCCAGATGTGTTCGCAGTAAGTGCAATAGTGGTGTGCACTAGATACCATCTAGGTTAAAAAACATCGGTGAAGGTCCCTATAAACCTTTACACAAGTTTCGTTGGGGGAGGGTGGTCAAAAATGTGGGATTACTTTCATAAAAACTTTAAACATCAGGCGATCCGAGATTTAAAAAGATTAAAAGATGGTTTTCCTGTGATGAAAATTCCCGAATAGGCCTAAATGTTACAAAATTATCTCTCTGCCAAACGATCACACACTCATTGCAAATGTATGTAATACAACATTGATTTTAGAAGAAAAAAACGTCGGATGTCATTTGAAGAAAAATTGTGCAATCAGGAATATCGCCAGATGCCATTCAATGAAAAACAGCCATGACTCGTGTGTGAAATGAGCTGCTTTGGGGGGGGGGGGGGGGGGGGAACGTTAGACAGGGCAATGAAGCAGTTTGATTTTTCCTGATTATTCTGCCGCATTTTACACCATCACCTATTCCATCTTTTTCGAATATCTACAAAGTCGGTACGCATTGGGGGCACTGTTACGAGTGGTTAAATATATCTAATAATCGTTCCCAAGCTGTTGTTGTGAATGATAAGCTTCAGACATTCATATCTTCATTGTGATAAACCCACATTTGGGATCATTTTCAGGGAACCTCTGATTTCATCCTATATGCTGGTCCTTTAAGTGACGTGAATTGGTGCACATAGCGGAATTATGCAACCATGACTATGCACGGACGACAAACACTGTATTTAGTACTGCGTCATCACAAGATATATGAAGTCATTAACAAATGGGAATGTTGTATCTCTGATGTAAGATCTTGGCCATCACCAATGGGCTAAGGTGAATATTCGAAGACGGAAGATTGTGCCGTTTCCTCTCTAAGCACGCACTCCTCCAGTCTAATAGTATTGTTATCGGTGATGCCAAAATTCAACACTGCCGACTCTGCTAAGGATCTTGGTTGTTACACATGATAGGACACTCAAATGAAAGATCACATTCGGGACATCGCAAAAACAAACGCCTCTGCATCTTTTGGCACCACAAATCTACAAGATTGGACAAGGATAGTAGGATTGGAAATCAACATACCATAAAAGAACGCCTTGCGTTCATGCTTTCGCGCTCCCCTAGATTAGACTGTAATAATTCTCTATTGTGTAGTTTTTTCTTCAGTCATATTGCACTTTAACTTGTACAGAACTCCGCAGCGAGGACTTGTCATTTGACAAACCGATATGATCACATTTCGCCTGTTAGATACAATCTACACTGGCTAAAAATTAAAGACCGCATCCGTTTCAAATCTTAATCATTACCTATAAGATACGAAATGGTTTGGCTCCCAAGTACCTCGAGGAATTTATCTCGGTTTATAATCCAAGTTATTCTCCATGCGGTCTCTTCTTCGTGTGGTCCATGAAGTAGTAAGACTATGTATGGGTACTGGGCTTTTGCCATTGCAGCCCCCGTGTGGAACAGGCCCCCGGTGGATGTTAGAAATGTACCCACTGTTTCCACTTTTTAAAATGAGCTGAAGACATTTTTTTTATCTGAGTAAGTAGTATGGGTAGCAAATGGTCATATGCTGAAAACCTCTTTCTTTTTCATTGTAGATTAAGAAACTGTTATTTTTTGATGTGTTTGTCGTGATTATGTACCAGCGCTTAGATACCTTTGTTGTAGCACTTATAAGTAGTCTGTGTACAGACCTTGTAACTGTATTCTCTATGGAAAAAAACTACCGGGTACTATCAGTAAAAAGGGACCAACCAATTGGTAAAACGTGCGTAACCTCTCTGATTTCACCCCCCCCCCCATCCCACGAATTCTTTAAAAACCGGTCTTTGACAAAAGACTATATAAGTACAATTATTATTAATATTATTATTTACAAAAAAGGCGTTATTAAATACACGCGCTTTCCACTTTTGGAATAAAGGATAATTCCTAAATGTGACCGGAAGCCTTATTACCGCGAACTTGACCATGTACTGTTTGCTATTCCGCAATTGAAAAGAAAATAGCTTGAATCAATACTAACTTTTTCTTTCCAGAACATGATGTAGCAATCCAAAAATTGGAGGGATCGAATTTAATAGAAATATCCCTCTTAAATATTATCAAAACTCTCAAAATTTTTCCCGTTGAAGTAGAGACATGCTGCGATAAAATTTACCTGAATTGTGTTCGCATTGAGTGAATAGTTTGTGGTAACTACCTTGGGCAAACCAAGTCCATGTTTGTCAGAGGCCATGACATTCGCGGCGAGAAACCTTCATTGGCTGTACAATCGGTTTTCAAATTTCTCCATCGATTTCATCCCTGCCAATTTGTCCATCAACACCATCAATCACGAGGTCATTGGTCTGCGTATTTAGAGACGGCCCATGTAGATCGTGGCCATTAACCAGCTCCTCCCCCATGGGGTACCAACCCCTTTTGCTAAAATAAATGAAAGATGTCCATTAAACGAATGCAAAAAAAAAAATAAAATAAAAAGATAATACTAGGGCTCCAATGGCTGCTGTGACTCTAATATGTGCAATATACTGGTAAGTAGTGGCTATGCGTGTATACAACGTTAAATTTCAAAGTATCCCAGATAGCAATGTATAAATCTTACCCATTACCTGTAAGATACGAAATGGTATGGCTCCCATGGCCCAAGTACTCGAGGAACTTATCATAATTCTGAACGTTCGATTTGCCATTTCATATTTTTTTAGTTTAAAAGTTGTGTAGAGTTTAGGCTCAATTATTCCAATATGTGGAATTATAGATAGTTTATCTTCTTTAAGAAGTTTGGTTCAAGAAAGATAGCGCAGTCTGTTCAGAGGATATACTTTGAATGGAACGTGTTATGGTGATGCGAGCATTCAATGAATAGTTTGAACAGTGAATACTATTCAAAGTTATGTGAACGAAACAATGATACTTGCTTCTTTCATTGAATGCAACATTGCTGAATTATTGACCTTATAGAGTTATAGAGTATCAATTCACATTAGCCTTTCTTTCAGACGAAAAAAATGCCAATCATAGCGATTTTATTTTGTAATATTTCCTAAAAAGGTCACCATATCTGGTTTCAATCATGGATATGCTTATGTATACGGTGGGTTCTTATTTCTGGGAGGTTCATTACTTCATTGTAGGCCATGATACAGCGGATTTTATTTAACAATATTTTTCGCGCTCCAGCCTGGGGATCACTTACTTCCTTCACTAAAATTAAAAATATAGGTAAACCAGGAAAAGATGTATCCCCAAATGAAAAGAGTGCACATTATTTACGCAAAAATGAATAAAAGTCAACTCAATTTACTCCAGAATGTCAGTGACCATATGTACGCGTAAACTCAAGCGAACAATACGCTAAGGATATTCAACAATCAACCTAAAACACTTCAGATCTCTTATCAAAGGGTATGCAGGTCCATGGTTACTGCCCGAAATTGTTGAAGGATTTAAAGCTATATCAGGTGTTATGGCTTACCCGTATTGCGCTCTAGTATCTGTTTCAAACTTAAAGGGCAACATACTCACCTCGCTCATGATTTTTTTAAAATGAGGTCGTGAATACCATGCCTTTCGTGTAACTGCATAGAATAGGGTTTTTAAGCTGTAAAGCAATAAACTTGCAGGATTAGTTATGCCCAAATTAGGTCAGTCCTTGCAGTGGGCTTTTCTTCATGAAGTTTTGTCCCTTACATTTTCTTTTCGAAAACAAATTATTAATCATATGGTCAAAACACTTTACTGAAACAACACAGTAGAATCTAAAGATTTCATTTATCGCGAACGAGGAAGGAACTCACGCCAATGCAGCAAGGACCTAACATTCGAAAATTGTTCAAGTGCGTGCACAATAACAATGGACCAGATGCAAAAGAATATGAAGTGTGTTCCTGGCCGATTATTCAGCATCATTAGCCCCATTGGTCGCTTGAGCATGGATACATTGGTCACTGATATTCTTGAGAAAATAAATTGAAGTGACATATTATTCATTTTTCTAAATTAAATTGGATGCACCCCTTCATTTTGTGGGGACAAAGCTTTCCCTGGTTAAAATTAATATGGTTTAAATTTTTTAGTGAAGGAAATAAGTTAATCCCAGGTTTGGAGCACGAATATTTAATTAAAAGGCCAACATGTATCAGGTACAATAGCCTATTGGCAGACGTCGGCTCGGTACGCTAGTACTTTCAGTTTTCTCTCTTAAATTGATTTTGAGGAAAAAGATATTTCAAATTTCCAGTATTGAGTCTGATCCTGTGTTTTTGTGTTAAAGGCAAAATATCAATGTTTCATTAGTCACATAATTTTGTATTTGCCAACATTCGAATCTGTAACCGTCAGGGGCACAAATTTACGGTAACGGTTCGAATGATAATAATCCTTATTTAGTAACACAAGAAACATTCTTAGCAAATCTGTGAATTTTTTTAAAGAAGCCAATTTCAACTGATTTTGGTAGGTAATGGTGTCCACATTTACCAAACAAAGGGAGGTATCGTAGGGGGTGGGTGGGGAAATGGGTTTTCGGGCGTCAAGGTCAATACAGGGGTCAAATTTGAAATGATCCAATCATGTTCAAACAAGGTATACCAAGTAATAAGTTTAATCATAAGGATTCCAAAAAGGTATAGTTTGTATATCTGCGGACGAAAGTTTTTGAGTATAGGCTAAAACACACGCACAAAATCAATTAAAAAACGGTCATTTTCAGTTTGTAAAGGGGTCACATTTTAAATTTACTCCGATTTGGATAAAAAATGGTTCCCAATTATTATTGATGGAAAATCATTAGGATTAAAATACGGAATAGTTTTGACTGTCTTAAATGCGTCTTAGTTCCAATGTAGGGGGCACCATAAGGTCAACATTTCATGCATTCAATGGGCTGACCTTGTTTCCCCTATTAACTTGGTATACTTTTCAACATGATGGATCAATTTCAAAAAATTTGACCCTGTTTTTGACCTTTGACTCCCGAAAAAACAAATTTCCCCAACACCCTACGATAACTCACTTTTTGTTTGTAAATGTTGACCACCCATACTCCAAATCAGTTGAAAATCAGCTTCTTAAAATGTTTTCACAAATGAAACTTACTTTGGATTACTTATCTGCAGTTCAGTGTTTCATTGTTAGCATAGTAGAAGAACAAACCGGAGCGAACCAGATGGAAACTAGTGAGAAACCGTTTTGTTGAGTTCTGAAGGCTATGTTTGATAATGGATTTCCGCTGCGAATCTTTTGTACCGTTTCAGGTAGTCTTATGCACCACTCGTTTGTGAGCATGACCCCCTTTTTTTTTTTTTTTTTTATTCAGTAAAACTACCCGAGATGGTAAAAAATATCACAGCGGTAAATTAATTATAGAACAGCGCCCTTTGTCGAAATCTTACGGGTATCTGCATGGTTGGATATCCTCAACGGTGTAGTAGTTGTATTGATGTTGTGGGCGTTGGGCGGGGAGCGTGTGGCCTGATATCGTGATGAACCTGAACGAAACGAAAGAAACAAGTATGCGAATCACTACAATCAGGTTTAGTTTGGCAAAAGTAAAAAACAGTTTGCCATGGAAACATAACTGAATCTTGCATAATAATTCTTCCCTGGAGATGGCCAGCACAAGCAAGTGTTGATATTCATATGTGCGATTGGCCGGAGTCGAACCAGCAACCTCCATATTACTAGCATGGTGCTTTTCCCCTTAAGCTAACAAGCCAGTTTAGTAGAGGAGGATCGATACATGCGTTATGTTAAGACCTCAAAGAATTTAGAAAAGAGTTGTACTCTAATTCAAACTCATTATATATTATTTATAACAGCAATGGTAAAGTAGGAAACCGTCAGAAAGTGCTTCTCGCTTTCACATTGCTTTTGAACCACTAGACACAGTCCAGTGTTAAGTGTTGCGTCATCGCCTGTAGACCTGGCGCTCCTCCTGGCGCTGAAGGTGTTGGCATACCGATCATCTTGCACAAAACCTGTCTATCCTTGGATCCCAATGCCTGATCAATATGGAGTCAAAGAAAACGACCAAAATATATAAAGAGAAAATCTCAGTGCAGCAAAGAAAAACAATGGTTATAAAAACATTTCTGATACATCCATGAGTGTTATTTCCATTTGTATTCAGTAAAACGGAAGAGTATTTGATGGAAATGTTTCACCTTTATTACATTTTATCAACAAGAAGAGCTAAACGATGATCGTGCTACCAATTAAAAAACGTAAATTTGCCTGGGGTATCGTAAGTTCGCTACTTAAAATGTATTCATGCTTCGATCCCACTCGATTTGGAAAACCCTGTCGGTACGAGGTGTTCATGGACAATGTCAAGTCATTTAGGAGAAGTTGCTCTGACTCTACCAAATACTTCTCACATTTCTACCGTGCTGTCAACAATTTTTTCATCAATTGGATATATTGGGTGCTGATGTCAAAGGTCAATTAGGAGGTAAGCGATGACACAGTAACCATGGTAACTCTTTAAAAAAAGTAGGTTCCACCGTTTTGTCATATCCTGCAACAGAAAATGTATATTTGCGCTACATTTGACATTCCAATATGTAAATTAAACGACAAGGACTAATGATCCCCATAGGATAAACAATTCTTACATTATGACCTCTAATTATGTAACACAATGGTAAATGTACAAGTATAATATTTTCTGATCCTATCCTCTGGGTCCTGTCGGACGATGAAATTGGGCTCATTTTGAAAAGAATCGCCTTCTGAAACTTTCGCCCCAAGATGACCTTGAACAATTGTTGAACTACAGACCACGGAGAGAGCAAATTATATAACACCTAAGTAGATCCTTGTCGTTTGATTGTTGGATTATACTTCACATGTCATTCAATAAATGATAGGCCTATATTGAATGCTTACGTCGCATACCGTTCATTTTTGTTACATTTGACGTTCATTTTGTTCCATACGTTTGCGACTTCACAAAATGCGAGTCCACTACCCACGCACTTACACGGAACTTCGCCGTGGCTATGATTCAATATTATTTTCAGTGCTGTCGTGCTACAACGAGTTCGCTGGTTAAAGCGGCACTGACACATTTTCACAAAATATGAAATTTCTTCAATTTGCTCTCAAATGATAGTCTAGACCATTGGAAGAACAGAGCTATATTTTACACATAAAAATAACATGCCCCAAAGCAGATAGGGACATTGATATGAGGATAAAGACATCCAGGTAATTTGTATACCAACTTTTAAGTTTTCCATAACTTTAATCAACAAATGTGTATATTACATGAATATTTTTGACTCGTACTCACTGATATTAAAACCACAAAGGTTATAGACCGATCAAACAGTGTGCATAGCGTGGGAAACATGCATACGGCGTGCGTGTTCTTGTGTTAAACGCCATTTTCGTCGTCTGCTGAATTTAACGTCGCCGGCGAGGTTAAATTATAAAATCGTTCTGTTTGCCCATAAGGAAGCTGATTTGGCATTAATCATTACGGGTGAGGGCTTTTGTATATAATGCAAAAATATCGATTTTGAAAAATCTTGAGGGCGCACTATTTTTCAAATGTGCCAGTGTCTCTTTAAGCGAACAAATGGGGGTAGCCTACGATCTCGTTTCGGTTTTTGCCAATGACGTAAATAAAGGTCTTTGCCGGCAAATATAATGGAGGTTTGTCCGGATCAAGTTTAATGTATTGAATATAGAAAGTGATGGGCGAAGCAGAAAGCAAGTCAATATTCAGGCCTAGCTCAGCCTACGGCTAGGCCATTGGGTCTTGTTGGCTAACCTAAGCCTAGACCAAGTGTAGTCAAGCTCAAGGTTATAAGCCTGAGCCACGGTCTGAGCTTCATGTTGACAAGATCTACTTAAATGTTACACAAATACTCAATGTTTTTCATTCGTGCAATGTAAAGAATATTTTTAATTTGTTGAAAGATGAAATGTTCCTTCTGTAAAACCTTCCCCTGAAAATGTATGTTTCCCTCTACCTATTATACCTCTATGCTTTTTACATATTAATCTCTCATCGTTTTCATCATGTATAATTACACCAAAACCATTACTTTGATATCTTGCACTATACACGACTCATTGTGCTTCGGCATCACCGTTTACACTTTGGAGCAAGTGCCAAAGGGAATCGGGACTTGACGGTTATTCCAAATTGGTAACAAAGGGTCACAATTGTAATTACTGATTGTACCTAACCGTACCACAGAACTATTCTTGGGCAAATACTGACTTTGTAGCCCAACGAGCTAGATAAACGTATAGAGCGCCCTGCTCAGCAAGAAGTGAAGTCGACTCAGCGAGCCATGACGTCACACTTACATCGTCTGCTTCATGATCTGATTTCATGAAAGCTGGTGTAATGAAACTGAGTGTTCTCCATGACAAAGTGTCCTAGCTACCATAGAAACAAATGATGCGTACAGCACTCAATGTATTATATGACACCGTCGTTGATGACCACTGGATATCAGTGAGGCGAACTAACATTTCACATGAAAGTTACCTTACAGAAAGGTAGAGGAATGTCATCGGAACAAAAAATAACCGAGGCTGACAAGTTAAAATTGCCGGAAAAGCGTGAAATTTCGATCGATAGCCCTACGCTTTCGCCTGCCAGATCATGAGATATCGCCATCTTGAATTTCAACGTTGCCGTTTGTTAACATATTACTTGAAATTCCCTTCCGAAGTGTAAAACAACAAGAATACTGACAGTCCACCGTCACTCCGGCCAACGTACAATTTGGCGGACTTGTTAAGATAAACTAAACAAATTTTGTAAGATTTTCAGACCTTGTTATTTCTTTACATGACGGTAAATTGACCGCAAAACAAAAGTTCCCAATTCAGTAAATTCATTCAGGAAAGTGCCCCAAAATAGAGCTTCATGGCCCCAATATAGGCAAAATTGTCCTTAATTTATTTGATTTAGGCATATTTCCTGCTTCATTTATTTCGATGAGAACATGGTAAAATGAGGGTTGTTTATTAAAATTGTATAAGTAAATATATATATTATTATGTAACCATGATTTCCTGTAAATAAGTACATTTTTCTAAAAATAATGGCAGTTTTGGTGATGTTTTTAATTTATCTTTATTCCAGAGCATGAGGTTTAGGCTCAATTGCTTGTAAACAAACTGGCAATAACTGGTAATAACACCTTATGTGGTAGAAGTTTTCATATATAAGTCCAATGGATGCAAATGAGGTATTACAATTGATTCCGTCATGCGCTGTATGACGTTGTGCAGTAGCGCTTGACGGAATAATGGCAATACCTCATTTGCATCCATGGGACTTCTATACAAAGAGGTTCTATAAGATAGAGAGGCAAAACGTACTTAATCTTTAAAAATAAAATTCCCGTCTCGCATGTTTTTGTTGCCGACCACAAATAAAACCTAGAGTACCAACAATAGAAAGCAATGGCTGCCTCCGCTTCTTCCACATACTGTGGGTGCCGCTTTGCATATACACTAATCGGTAGTGATAAAATTAATGTTAATGTGTTTAGAAGGTGGCCAGGTGTAATAATAGTGTACCTGGATCATTGTGCTCAGATACTCTTTTTTCTCATAATGCATGCGCGCTAGGTGAAAAGATGTATCATTGAGGCGGTTTATTTAAATCAAGACGACTGATGTGTCATTTCATTCGTTGTGTGGCCAGGGGTAGGCAAAATTTAACCACCCCTAGCACCCAACCTCCAACAACTGATATTTTGGCGATTGTTTTTGTTTATCGAATTGACATTATTGTGTATACAGCACCCAAACTGATAATATTCCCGTGCAATATTCAAAATGTGCAGCGCCCCGCACTACGCTGGTTTCGAATGCGTTTCACCCCCTGCTTCTATATGAAACATCTACTTTTTTTATGTATCCTCTCGACTCAGAATCAATATGGCACCTGGTAAAATAATGCGCACAGTAACAGCTCCACTGTGTTTAAACGTTTCTCGATTTCCTTTTAACTATTGTGTAAACAAGTAAAGCGAAAGTAATAGATCACTAAATCATCACCACAGCGGGTCAACAACACACGCGTCATTTCCTTTTAACTGGAAACAACTATAATCAACAATAAATGGCATGATTACCTTTCGATTTCACTTCCACAAATTGTGGTCTCAAAAAGTTCTTTCTTTCCTGATAGGATTCTTTGATAGCACGTTTGCTATGATTGAAAAATGATCCATTTTTAAATGAGTCTAAAACAATGTATAATCCAAGTTAGAAAGCGCGAATCGTCATTACCTAATACTAAAGGAGAGAGAACGTTATCGTTATTTTCGACAAAATGTTACGAAGTCACACCATGCACACATTGAAAAAAAACTTTTGATCAGTTCAGGTCGATAATGCTTAACTACAAAGAAAATAATATATTACAGAAAAAATAACAATTTCAACCTAAAAATTTCTGAATAAACATTCCAAAGTGACAAATTTTAATTTTCAAATCTTAACCCAACCCCCTAATTCAAAATTTGGCCAGATATTATATTATTATCATGGGTAAAACCAGTGGCGTAAATTTCTTTTTGACATTGGGGGGGGGGGGATGGGGTTGATGAAAATTTATGAATGAAATGGGGTTTGCTGAAAAGATCCATTACTAGCACATGGGCGCGCAAAGCGCGCTAAAAATTTTGCCATTTAGAAGCTAAAATCATTAAATATAATTGTAATCAAAACAAAATGCGCGCGAAGCGCGCGGAAATTTACCATTCTTAAACTATTATGGTAAAATATGAAGTTATTTTGGGTCAAAAACACATGAATGGGCATCAACATTGGGGGGATGATCGTATTGACCATCCCCCCTCATCAAAATATTGGGGGGGGGATATATCCCCCCATCCCCCCCGGGATTTACGCCTATGGGTAAAACGCCTGCAGAATAATTGTTTAAGATTTCCCAATTCTGCAGAGATTCTTAAATGCTGCCGGAAGCGGCAATATACTGCCGGCTACGGCAAAACGGCGGATCCGGTGTCATAAACTACAGTGTCCATGTGACTGAGTGTCCTACCACCCATCTGTCTATTGTATTCTCCATTGAGTGCCGTATGCATCGTGTGTCTCAGCACTGTACCCAAATGGCCTCGTCTACAAGGTCACGGTTTATTCCGTACATGTTGCTATGGTGGCTAGGACACTCTCTCATGGTGGACACTCAATTTCTTTACACCGGCAGTCGGCCCAAACTGTATATTTTGATATTCACCAATAGTTCCCAGAACACATTGCACTTTGAGCACTTCGTGTTATGGACCTTCACTCATGTTAGAGGGAGAGAACTCGTAGTTTCTGAAGCCACGAAATCCACCATAAGCATGCGTACAATGCATGTGTTGGCGAGATGGTGAAACGTCATCAGCTTATTTTGACAAATAGATGATTTGCACATATATCAAAATGCAGCTTGAGCGGGAATATTAAGCCCATACACTGGTTAAAAGCACTCGCTGGGCGAAAAATATCCGGAAAATTTCTCATTTAAAGGGGGACGACAAGAGTTCAGTATATAGTTTTCATCTTGACAGAATGGCTTCACCCTAAAACCCTATCCGTAAAGTTTCGCGATGATATTTCACTCCATTTTGATGGGAGAGCTAAAATCGTGATTTTTAAGCCACACAGAGTACTGTCTAAAATTAATATTGGTCAACCAAAATGTGACACATTTTCGCGCATAACCTTTAAACTAAGCGCCCCTTAGCCCCAAGTTTTTACAGGGTAAATTAATGAGAAAAATAGTAGCTTTCTGTAGACACCAAAAATTATTGGCAACCTCCGGTAAACTCTGGGGTTCTGGGGACGAAGCTATTTACGATCGGACCATGGCCCTCTAAGCTGAAGGTATATTTCGGGATTTTGTGCAATTCGCATCAATAAAAGATTCACCAACCTGTTTACAGTGCATTTCGTGATGCTAGTACCTTTATTTTGTTTATGGTCGACTTGCAAACTTTAATTTGATATATCATCGACTTGCAAACTTTAATTTCATTCTGACTATGCGTTTTGATAATTTGGGCGAATATTCGTACACTGCCCCATTGGCCACTGTGGTGAAAATACAAAATTGCGAAATTCTTCTAGAAAAGATCGAATCTGCACCACGATAAGATTAGGCACACATTATTATTAGGTATAAAAATCTATTTTTTACGCAAGCTGGGGCAGGCAGTGGATCATGAAATGCCCCTTTAACAGTATAACATGGAGACCTGTTAAACACTTTAGTTGGGTCATTTGGAGCAATTTCGTGACCGTGGAGAGCAGAGCATCATTTCTCAGTGGATTTGTTTTCTGTGAAGGTTAATGAACAAATTTTATCTTGCTTACCTCCACAACCATACGGTGTAGGTAGTAAAAACGATAACTTTTTAATCCTTTTACAGCAATCCAAGCATTTTTCATTTTTGACCCCTGTATTATGAATTTTCTCCTACTGGATTCCCCCCACACTTTCGAGAGGGGCACCCCCGCTAAATTTCTTCATTAACCTTCATAGAAGACAAATCCACTGAGAAATGATGCTCTGCTCTTCACGGTCACGGAATTGCACCAAATGACCCAACTACTTTCCTTGTGTAGCGAGAAAGCTCTAGCTGCATTACGTATCACTCTTGGTAAATATCATACATCAGTAGCGTCGCAATCGGAAACGGCAACTTTCCCCGCTCAATGTTAACTTTATTTTGATTAAAATGACGGGCTTAGTTCTCTGCTATCAGTGTTAAAATGAACATATACACACACTGTAATTGTTTACCACCAGATGAATATTTCATTTGTGATAAACGAGCATTACTTTTGTACATGCATGTATGGCAAAATAACTTAATACAATCGTGATTTGGTCTTAGCAAAGTTCCATTTAAAGGGGCAATCATGATAAATTGTAGCTTGGTGTTCCATGCAAGCAGTGTACTTCAAGGTGTACCATAAAAAGTAACACAAGATTACTTTCTCTGTTTTAACATTAAAGACTGCGCGGTGGCCGAATGGCCAAGCGCTGAACCGTCGGCAGGATATAAGATCGATCGAGTGGGCCTGGTTCGCGCTCTGCGAGAGTTGGGTTTCTTTGTCATACTAAAAAAAAAAAGTTTGTCTCAGAAGACCGCGCGGATTTTGTTTAAAATTGGTCTTTTGCGGCATTATTTTTTTAGGTTTTTACTCACTTGATTTTTTTTAATCGAAAAAAAATGAAAGTGGGTAAAAATGCAATAAAAAAATCCTGCATTTCGCATTAGCATTTTTCTAAAAAAAATTGGCCTAAAATGGGAAAATTGCATGATCACGCGCCACGCAGCATTAAAATGTAGTGTGATTATGGAATTTCTCCTCGCTTCCACCCATTGCGTAGAAAGTGCAGGTATATGCAATGGGTGCCTGGCAACTCATGGTTCGGAAAGTCATGTGAAGCCGTTGGTCGGGAGTGTTAGAGGAGTCACGTAAAAAGTAGCAGACAGTGTCAAAAGGGTAGGGATCATCTCGGGTCTGTTACCTACACGCATCCCTGTGGTCCCTTCCAACACGCACTAGGCTAGCTTGAAAGGGTAGATCATAATCCTACATTGGAAAATGTCGAGCTTTCGTCTACATTGGACGGACATAAATAATGACGTAATGTTGATGACTATGATTATCATGGGTGACATAGTATTCTTAACTAGCAACAGTGTTTGACTAATTCCTGCATTGACATTGACACTTTATAAATAAAGTTGTTGCTATGTACCTGACGTGGGAAAAAACACACATTGAAACTTAAAAATTTAATTTAAAATAATCAGATTTGTGCTGTTTCATTTCACAAAATTCAAACGCAGACGATTGCTCTTTTTAAAGACCTGACTTGTTTCATTCATATTAATTTCGAATCTATCACAACGCATATGTGTCAAAGGAACCGCATTGAATTGGTTTCAATCCTACCTTGCCGACTGGTCTATGCAAGTTGATATTAGTCAACTCTCTGAACCCATCATCTCATAGTTTAGTTTTCCGCAATGTTCAAAATTGTATATGTGATAAAACAATGGATGACTGCAAACAGAATGAAGTTAAATGACAGCAAAACTGAATTTTTGATCGCAGCATCGCAATACAGTCGCAAACTTATTCCGTCTGATGAGTCACTTTCTATTGGAAATATGTAAACATTCAACCTTCAAAAAGGAATAAGGAATTTGGAGCCTTCTTGGATTCTTAAATGATATGTCACTTCATGTCACAAATGTCAGCAAATACATTGATCTATCAACTTGTCATCATGCTATTCGTTCACTTCTATTGCTCCATCTGGATTATTGTAATGGACTTCTGTTATCCAAACCATCTACTAGTACACAACTCGTCTGCAATGCTTGCAAAATTGGGATACCTGTCTTGATTTTGAAGACGATAAAAACAATCTGCTAGACCTCTTATGAAATCATTGCACTGGCTTCCAATTCGACAATGGATCATCTTTAAACTACTTGTGTGTGTATAAATGTCTTAATGACCAAGGACAATCATATCTATCAAATTGTTCATCATTATATGACTGTGCAGAACAGGATTCTCCACTCTTCTAAAGACACTATTCGACTTAAGTACCCTATCACCAGAGTTTTGACTGGAGATAGAACTTTTACTGTGGGGCTACTGCTTCAAAGGACTGGACTAAACTGCTTCTATTAGGTAGTCACCATCTACTAGTGTCTTCAATAATGCACTGAAAACTTATTTCCTCAGTAACTTCAATTTGTTCGTGTTCATTTCTACTATGTGTGCATCACCTAATAAGTATGTGTGCGTCACCTAGGTATGTGTTTATCACCTGGTTGGGTGTAGAAATTCGAAGTAAAGGCACATCTCTGCTAAAGGTTAAATAAGGTCAAACAGGGATTTCAAAAATCGGCAAGACTTCCATATGTACCCCCCTCTCATATATTTACATGCAACATAAAATGTTATTATTTTAGCTGTTTATTCCGTTTTTGATCAAACAAGGCCAAAATTAAAATAAATTTTGTATCATGTAAATATATACGAGGGGGTACATATGGAAGTCTTTCCCAAAAATCAACCTTTTACCTATGCACTGAGTAAACATTACTTCTAAGCATTATCTTTTCATTTAAACAAGGCGTATCTGATGTACCTGTGGATGATATCCTTTCAATTCACGCTGGTACTTCTTCAATTCCTTTTTCATTTCATCAAGTTCTCCCATCACACGTTGACGATCTTGGCGCTCATGGTTGAAATCAGAACGATACAAATCCGTCTGGACAAATTTGATCGAAATCAAACAAAAATGACTCATTCAATTTATGAGAAGAATAATCCTTTGTTAAAGTGTCATTGAAGGTATATAAGTACTCTACCAATGGTGATGGGTGGAAGTGACAGTTTGGAATTACGTGTGGCACAAGTTGAGTGGGGATTCACTTTGACTAGGTTTAGAGTATAGGTTAAGGAACAGTGGCGTAACCAGGGGGGGGCAGCTTCCCCTTGTGGGGAACCTTGCCTCCCTGTGGAATTAGTGATTGCTCATGGGCCAATTTACAGTGACAACAACATAAGTCTATACTGTACTAACACTAACAAAATTTAATATTGCCCCTAAATATATGTCCCCCCCCCAAAAAAAAGCTGGTTATGCCATTCATTGCTAAGGAAAGACATAAAACAAGAGTATCTCAAAAATGTAAAAATTCTGATTTTTGCACTAATATAAGTTTTCTATCAAAAATATCCCCATGTGAAAACAATTATAATAAATAGGGACATGCAAGAGCTATTATCCCTGCAAAAATCAGACAAATCTATTTGGAGGAATCTTGCCATTTACGCATACAAATGTCATGATTTCTATGTTAATAGTGCCCTCTATGTGCTCATTCTCCATAGAAAGACATGGTAAACTAGATTTGTAAGAAAAATCATATTTGCCCGCAATGAAATTTCATAAAATTTACACGTACAAAGGATGTAGTTAGTGAATTAAATAATCCAAATCAGTTGTCAAAACTGTGTCGTGCTGACGACGACACCGAGGACAGAATCTACTATGGCAAAATCCCCTTTCTATAGCTAGAGCCACCAAGGTAACAAAAATGGGAGTTTTTTTGTGGTTACAGATCATATAAGCTTTTACACCGATAATGATTTCTGAAAATCTCAACCTGTGTTGCCAGTTCACATCTGCTTGCAATACAGTACTTTACACCGATATTTTACCTGCTGTCTCAGGAGTTCCAGTTCTTCACGCAATTCCATTTCTGACATGGATTCCACTCGCTTTTGTGGTCTCTCCAAGCTGTTGGCAAGCAACGATTCTATGCTCTCATAGACAGGGCCATCGGGTGGTTTCCCAGGAGGTTTTCCAGGCTGAGACGCTACTGATACAGAGTGCTGTTCGGCCGTTGAACGCTGATGGTAATCTTTTCCTGGTGGTCCCAGAGTCATTTTCTGCGCCAATGCCTTAATCAAGAAATGTTTATGATTACTGGTTATGTGGAATGTTTATGTAGTATGCGTATTATCGTTATGTTGCTTTAGGAATTTGTAACAAAAGCACCGATGGTTTGTAGCTCAGTAGTAGCTATATATGATGTAAAATGGTATAGTGAGTGAGTGAGTATTAAAATTTAACGACAACTCA
>JAMKCH010010691.1:0-33806 GCA_023653785.1 Ophioderma brevispina
TTGGTTTGCTTTTTTTACTCAAATAAACCGGCAAAACCTTCTCTCGGACAAGGTGTTCTACCACAAATCAAGTGCAAATGATAGAAATTCAACATCTCAAAAAGTCTCCAGTCCCTTTAGGCCAGTTGTTTTTTTAATTTTGAGATGGCTTCCCAATATCACGCCTTTTGGGAAGCCATCTCAACAACACGCCACATAGACCCAAGACTAGGCTTGTTTTGGGCAACAAAAATGCAAGAAAACAAAACAATTTTTCCACATCCCACAACTGTAGGCACAACAAAACACACACTAAAAATTAAGTTAAAAAAATCATCAAAGTGTGGTTCGTACCAAATTCAAACCTTTGAAAATGAGTCTGAATACTACCCCGACTCTGAAGTCAAAATGGTCCCTTCGGGTGACAGCTTGGCTGGATTGTACCAAAATTGGCTGTCTAGATACCATTCACTTCAATAAATGCATATTGAATGTTGGCAAGACATTTTGCTGTAACATTAGACTTGAGTTAGAGATAAAGATTAGATTTTTTGTTTTGACCATCTTAGATGGTGTCCCAAATTTCCATACTACAAAATTCCATATTTTCCCTTTTCTTGTTTATTCCTATATTTTGGATTTAATTGCCTTATATTTAGCCCTATTTTTTTGTAAAGGGGTTCACTTTGTAGCCTGCTTTTAGTTTTCAGCTAATAATTTTTTTTTTGGTTCACTTTGAACTTGGCTGTCAATGGAAGGCCCTGCAGCATTGGGCATTCTGTTGGAGACTGATTCCAAAACAGCAAAGCATCTTTCTTTCTTCTTTCTCCACTTAATGTTGAATGCTCTTGTAGCACGGGCTCACTCTCATTTGGTTGCCAAAACTTTTCCATTTCCCTTAGCACAAAGGTGCTTTACCACATCAATAACAACCTTCCAGAGTTCCTGTAGCAGGTTTTCTTGTCCCTTGAATTCTAGCTCAGCGTAAGCTCTTAGTTATGTCTAATGTTTCAATGGCATCACTCTATACTGTGTTCATGACTAGGATCCCAACAGTTCCAGGATAGGTAGGAAAATTTAATTCTTGAAAATAAAAACAAAAAAATAATGTGGAAGGTGATGCACTAGAGATCCCAATGAGAGGGCCTATAAAACATTCTTGACACTAATGACAGGGACTGTAGCAAATCTAAAAATTTAAGCCCAATGCTTGATGAAAGCGAAGACAGAGGAATATGGTGTGTAATTGTCATTTTAGAGTCGGCCAATCTCCCTGCAGCCAATCACTTAATATTAGTTAAACCAAGTTTTAATTAAATCTGGTTTTGTCCCCGCTAACGGGGTGGCCGGATGACACCTCACCCTCAGCAATACTGATGCGTGAGGATTTATTGGGGCAAAAGGTAATTGACCGTGGATTCCCTTTCCGACGTCATCCTCATGCTTTTCGTCATTGGGCAGGCCTTTGGGCAATCATGCCCACCGTGCAAGGCATCGTGCTGGATGGCCGCCATTAGCTCTCCAGCTGATGCCACAAACTTCATCAACAAGATGTGTGAAGGAAGTTTTAGACAAATCAAGCAAGGTGCCGTGCAAACTTACAGAAAAGGATGCAGAGGAGTTACTTTAAGAGTTTTTGAGATGCATAGGTATGGACATCCGAAGTGACCATGCAGAACGTTGTCCAAGATCAACCAAAAGAGTACCAAATAGAAAGCAAGGTACAGGCAGTAAAGGCCACATATCAGTTCTTGTGGAAGATGCTGAAGTTCGATGACCCCAAAATCCTAATGTCTCCTGCTTGAAACGCTGCATAGGCATACGAGGAGGGCAAGCAGCAGCTTGCCACATTGTATACATCCTACCAAATCCAGTCCTAATGTCTTAGTAATGTAAGCATTTACACATGGAGTGATGAAAATGATATTCAGTGTTTTATGAAGGAAGTGTAAACAAAGTCATAGATACTGTGATGGTAGCCCTCTGGCTCGGTTAGTTAAGAAGTTGACGCCCCCCTCCCTTCTTGTGGTAATCTAATCGTGCGTTACATCATTCTCATTTATTCTAAAGCTGGAGTTTAGCCGGCCTTGTGTTGATGGATAGAAGACATAGTGGGCGATGGGGGTTTGACCCCCACCCTTTATATTTGACCCCCTACCCCTTTTTATACTGATACACCCTTTATACTGAAAATTTCGACCCCCCACCCTTTGTACATCGCAAGCAATATTGTGATTACCAGGACTGGGAACCCGTAACATAAATTCCTCACCGAATTGCACATGTGCTCTGTCTAATATAAGTGACAATTATCTATATCAATTATCGTATTATATAATTTATTTTTTTGTTGGCCAGATATCCAAATTAGTACACAGAGGTACACAAAATGAATGTTGAACAAAATGTTGTGTTATGACACAACATCCATGTCAAAATCAGGTAGGCTAGCCTAGCCAGTCAAGGCTCAGTATCAGACTGGCATGACTGGGCACGTATGCAATTTGGTACACAATCAGCTCCAATAGCAAAGTCATTTTCAGACCCACTCTCAGCCTTAACTCCTCAATCTCATTTGCATCAAATCCTTCAAATTTTGCATCAGAATCTGAATCTTCTTTGCCAAAAATCACGCGATCCCAATTCCCATTGCTTTCGACGGGCGCCGCCATTTTAGACTGAGACTTGATAAAATCATCGGGATTTCCGATCATGCGATCATTTACGAAAGCTATTTTCATTCACAAAACGGGGGGAAGACCCGAGCTATTTTTTAGTAAATACACGATTGACCAATCACCGATAAAACAATGATCTAAAAACTGATGCTGATTGGAGCTCTCGCCCAATGAGATATATAACATGCTTCATGAGCTCCTGTGAGGCTGTTGGCAAATCAAGCGAGCTGGCCAGGAAAGCTATAGGCACATTTATGTGAGCAAGGCGAAGGGAGTGTTGTAGTATTACGTTTTGATTGTTTACAGGAATTTTACGGCCACCCTTTTTATTTCGTCTCCACGCTTTATACAAGTCCACCCTTTTTAGTGGAAAAATGTCAGCCCCCACCCTTCTACCGATTTTCAAGATTTTGAACCGGCACGCATTATAATGAGTGGACTGCACACTATGTAAAGAAGATGTGGTTAAAACTAGTTCGACAAGTATATGAAGCTAGTGCTCTCCTTTGAGTCCTAATTCACCCTATGTCAACACCAATTTGTGACATCTGGTAGAGAATCCGAGGTAGACGATCCTGGAAATCTCTCGCTGGAATATGAACTTTTGAGGCAGCAGTATTGTGGCAAATGTGACTTTTCAAAACTTTGTAAAGTTTTGTCTACCGCCTGCGTTTATGCACGGCTTGCAGGCTGCTGTGGACATGGCATGAGACTTGAGTGATGTGAAATTGTGAAATCAAGGCTATGGGCAGAAACAACAATAAAAACGAGCAGTAGACATTGTGTACTGGACGATTTCATTAGGATTTTTTTTTTTACCTTACTACACGGGACAATCTGAGACGGATATATTGGACATAGTTAGCATTCAGCCAGCGGTGTAGCGTCACAACAAACGATGAATCATTGATTTTTTTCATATGGACATTGGACAAGTGTGGAATTTGGATATAGAATTTGGACCTGTACGATAAACGATGCATCATGACTTTTCTACAAGACGACAACTCTTCCGACTATTCACATACCACATAGTAGCTATGTTAATCAGGTGATGGCAGACTTGAAACATCTATCTTTGCAACAAATTAAAGAAGCAGTTGATGGGGCAAATACAATAATGTTGAAACATGATGGAACAACCAAAAAAGGACACATCACACTTACTGAAGTTGAATTGGAGATGGATTCAGGAACATACTCGTGTGGGGTGAGGGAGCAAGTTGGTGGGACTGCTGAGGAGACAGCAGACACCATATTTGAAATTTTGTACGACATAAGTGCAATAGATGCCCCATCAACAAGCACTGCCTCTACTTCAAGTACGCATACAGGAGACCATCAGTGGATGAAAAAGATAAAAAAAATACCATGTCAGACCGATGCATTACAAATACTAAATTAGAACACATACTGGAGGAGAGATTGGGACACAAACTAAATAATTTTAAGTGTGCTGTCCATCCACTGGATACAATGGCAAGAGACTGTGAAAAGATGATCAAAGAAATGGAAAGGGAAGTGCAATAAAAAAACCATCTACTTTATTTATTAACAGAAATAAGAGTGTCACACAGGGGATTATCAGAGGAGTTGGGAAGTTGTGGTATAATGATAAATATGGACTCATACAGGAGTTGACAGCACACTTTAATGCATCGGCTGACGCAATGGCCAGGTCCAAGTATTTTCACCGCTTCGTCGGAAACCAATTTCACATTTATTTCTTGGACGCTGGCCTAGTGTATGCATACAGGAGTGAATACTTGGGATTTTCTGCAGAACGTGCATGGTGGGGGTGGGCTCCAGGGAGCACTTGCCCAGGCTCTACAGGACGGAAGCAACTGCAACATCATGCTCCGTAGCCTGGGCATCATCGGAAAACGATGATGCTCCCGCTCGCAGATAGCGAGGACCCATCCCTCACAATACTTACACCAACACTGTGTATCATTCTGCACTCACAACACTTGAAAAGGGCAGAAGAAGCCAACACCAATGCTAACAGGAACTTGCACCCTTTTCCCGACTAGGACCGTCAAAGACGATGACGTTATGACAAGACTGTAGCGACAATGGGACCCCGACGATGACGCAAGACCGTGGACGTACTGCAAAGACTCTGTCGTACACTTGCGGAGGTCATAAAAAAGTTCAATGGCAGATCAGTGCCTGGAGGAAGTATGGAATCCTTCAGAAGAAATCAAAACAGGTGGCCCAGGCAATGTTCCCACCAGTTTTGCCATGGTGGAATCCGCACACACACAGGTGACAAAATGCTACATTTTCGACAATGAGGACGCCACAATGGGCGAATGTCAATAAAACAATGGACTGGTTGAAGTCAAAGGACAAACAAGAACAAAATTGAACGAATGGAGAAAGCAAAGAAATGCGGGAAAAAATTAAAGGGAACACGATAGAAAGAAGCATAAAGAGATGAGGGTAAGTAATAAGAAGTTGACTTCCAGTGTACTGGGACACGAAAACGCGGACCACAATCAATATTGCAAGTAGGCTTTCTCCCTCATTCAGTCGGAAAACCCTGTGCAAACTCAAGCCCCCAAACCCCCACCGGATTATGCGTTGTACCACACAGTGACCATTGAAACATCAAAAATGGCAACTTTGTTTGGGGGTGTTTGGCGTCTTTCGGGCACTCTATCGCAGCCATTTGGCAAGCTCCTTTTACAAGCGAGTGTTAAATGAACGAGCAGGACATATGCAACAAAAGGTATATTTCGAAAACTTTCAAAAGGTCTAACGTTGGCACCAATGACCATACTGATTGAAAAAATGCCAGGTGTATGTATTTGTACTACACAAATAAATTATTTTTCCATAGTATGTCATATTCTCAGTCTATAATCTCTAAATCATATCTATTCTCAAATTGTTGCGGAAAATAACTTTCAGTTTATATGCTTTTCCCTTGTTTATTTTCCTTATGTAATTTTCACATTTAGTATGCATTTTCCTTTTTGCAGATTATTTTCTCTTAGAATTACATTTACTTATGACTTCACTATAATATGCACTATAATATGCACTGGCTACTTCGATTTGCTTTATTTGATATTTTTTTTAAAAAATTTAGGCCACATGAAAATTACTGAAATTGAAATTATTCAATTGAAATGCAGTTTTGTGTGAAAATTTAGATAGTGTGAAAATTAAACCTCACCTGTACACACAATTTGCTAGATATTGCAATTAAGCTTCAGCACTGAAAAAAGTTTTTTTCCCATATTTCATAGCACGAAAATAAAGACCACAAATATTAAATGCCAAAACATTAGAGCTATGTAAAAATACAACTACCACCCATAAAATCCTATCAGAAGGTTTGAATAACACTTTAAAATAATGCAACTAAATAAAAACAAGCTTAAATATTTGTGGATATATTTAATCAGTTTAAAAGATAAATTGGTATGCAAAAAGATTTATGTGTGATATGCATACGAAATAGCGCCCAGCGCGAAAATAGTTTGTTCATCAATTTAGCATGAAATATTATGCAACCAAAATTTAAAAAGATAAATTTTAAAGAAATTCATTTAATTTCAATCAGGGCCGTAGCAGGATTTATGGGGGGTGCGGGATCTTCGAAGAAGTGGACCTTTTTTCGAAAAAGTTTTTTTTTTTTTTTAAGTGGACCTAACCCCCCCCCCAAAAAAAAACATCCTTTTTGGGACTTTTTGAACATTTAATCAACAAAAAGATTTTCTTGTAAAAATGTCTCATATTTTACCTTTATAAAAAAAATCAGCAAAAAGTGAACCTTTTACCCTTTGTGGGATTTGGGGGGGGGGTGCGGCCACCATGGCCACCACCCCACACAAACCCCTGCATACGGGCCTGATTTCAATATGTACATGGAAACAAGAAACGTTGCATTCTGGGACAAACTAGAAGTGATGTGGGCATATGTATATTTCCTTGCTATGACAGAAAGCACAATAAGGCCCAAAAAAAAAAATTGTTTGATGTCCATAGAGGACTTTTTGAGTTGGTCGGTCGGTCGGAAAAACTTTGTTTTTTTATTTTATTTTTTTTAAATGTAATAGCAAACTGTATTGGAAACATGTTTTTGTCTAATAGTAATCAAACACTAAAAAATCAAGTTGATTTTACTGAAAAATGCATCTTTGTACTTATTAAACCCAACTAACATGCTAAGAAAACTGTGTAAACATCATTTTTTTTACATTTTGAAAGTTAAAATGAAAAAAAAAAAAAAACACACTTTTTTGAATTTCAAAATTAGGGTCGGTATTCTTTTGCACAGTTAAAAGGAAAAAAAAAAACTTTTCCCTATTTCCAAAATTAGGGTCTGGCGGACGCGGACACAAACCAATTTTTTTTTTTGGGCCTAATGGGTACCAGAACATTAGCAATTTTTCTTAATGTCACATATTGTTACTAAATTACCTGAATTCCCTAATTTTACTGGTTAATATGTTATCTACAGTATAGTGAAGGATAATGAATGGGTTCATCAAACTCTTTGACAATTTTTACATATACATTACTTTAATCCGTCAATTGACAGAAAAAAAATTTCCTAAACCATTCCAAAATGACGTTTCTAAAAGGTTCTCAGCATATTTGTAACGGAATTCCTTATTGTTGATTACAGAATCATTGTTTAAGAAATAGTGGTCTATGATTACATAATTTTTTGGGGCAAAAGTCATGTACCATTGGTTTTCTAGCGGGCGACACACAGACAGTGGGCTATTGTTTACTGGTCATCCGTCATGTACGCCATGTAACAATAGCATATTATGAGCCACTTGGGCATACTTCAAAAAGTTATTCAGTGTGCCTTTATGTTTTTCTGTAAAGGTTGACAATCAATTTGGATCACTTAAAACAAAAAAATATAATATGGTAATCCTAAATAAGAAATAACTAATTGTTTTTTTTGCTATTGTTACCAGAGGATCCGTCAATATTTTGCAATAAGGACGCACCATTCGATATCCAGGGGGGTTAGGAAGTTTTGGAGAAGAAAAAACTCACCCCTTAGAGTGGTTAACGAAAAAAAAATTTTCACCCTTTTTTTTTTTTTTAAAAAAAAAAAAAACTCACCCTAGACTAGTGAAAGAAAAAAACAATTCACTCAGAGAGGAGACCAAGAAAAAAAAATTCAACATTGATCATGTAAAAAAAACTGAAAATAAATCACCCGGCCACACGGGGACAAAAAAAAAATCACCCTTTATCATTGGTCCTTTCGTATCTTCCTCAGTGCTCCTGTAGGAGTCTGCCTTTTTGCCCAAAATTTCCTGCTAATTTTTATTCTTTAAACCAAAAGTTTGCAAATTTTTAAATTTGTTCTTTTTATTGATTTTGGCGAGATTTAAATTTTTTGCGCCTTCTTGTACATATTCAACCATGCGTGAAGCTGAGCTGCGTGGCACATACCTATCTCAACCCTTCTGAGAGTAGTACCCAGCGTAGATATGACATTGATAAACCCCCTGCTATCATCAATAGATAATGAGCATTGATGAACTACCTGCTATCGAGCAGTAGCTATGGGATTGAGAACTACCTGCTATCACAGTAGATATTTGGATTGATGACTACTGCTATCAGCAGTAGATATGGGTAGTGATGAACTACCAACCTGCTTTCACAGTAGAGATGAGTATTGATACTACTGCTGTCAGCATAGATGGGATTGGTGAACTCCTGGATTCAGCAGTAAATGGGCATTGATGGAATTGTATGACCGTGTTAGTCCTAATACAGTGGGTTTTCATTTTTGTAAACACTATGAACACAACAATGAAATATACTGATGTCCTGTTTTGATTATGTTTCAATGTGGTTGATGAAAAAGTGCTTGTATTTTCTTTGAAATATTATTGGTACTGTGGTTTTAAGTGAAAATGTTTCTGTTTCTTTTCAAATATCAATGCACCGTATTTCACCAGAATACAATGTTTGAACAATTGGGTTTTTTTACTAGGAATGTGGCAGATGAAAATGAAAAATATATGGAACTATTTTATGGACACCCATTGATCATGGTATGACAATTACTAGTGGTATAGACAAGGAATGTGTGTGGATGAGGGGGGTACATTTATTTATTGTCCATCTTACAAAATTGCAGTGTCCAGAATGGATTAGGGGAGGTTCCTCAAGCACGTCTTTCAAAATGAGCCCCGTCCTAAATCAGTCGTTCAAAAGGACCTCTTGGCTGGCCCATACACCCCATAGTACAAATTTGACATAAATGATTAAAAAAATCCACCCCAGCTTGTAAAAAAAAAAAAAAATCACCTTTGGCGATTGAAACAAGAAAATAAAACTGTAATGATTAAAAAAAAAATTACACCAAGTTGTAAAGAGAAAAAAAAATCACCCCCAAGCTTGTAAGAAAAAAAAATTAACCCCAAGCTTGTGCAAAAAAAACAAAATCACCATCTTATCAGACAAGAAAAAAAAAATTCATCGCCAAACTTAAAACTTCCTAGCCCCCCACCCCGCCCCCGGATATCTAATGGTGCGTCCCTGAAATAGCATTTTAAATCTCGGGGCGGGAAAAAACAGCCAGTCCCGAGATCGATCAACTTCTATCAATTTCAACATGGCTGGTGGTCGTCATGTAACGGCAGTGCGAAATTGAATAAGATATGTTTACTTTTTTTATAAATCAATTCTGGTACCTAATCATTCGTCAATATATACCAGTAACAATCGCACAGAATGGTTGCAGGTCTTATGGCCACAAAACTGAGCGTGTGTGTGTTAGAAATTCAAGGTAATGTGCTTGTTTGTATTCATGATAGATGATCATGCATGGAGACACATACTGTATAGATTAAACGTACACGATGTTGTCGCAGGGGGTACATGCATGGCACCAGGGTTGCGATAGCTTGTTTAGCATAACAGTTTGCTACACATTTTTTGCCATTTGTTATGCAATTAAGATGTGTAACAATTTTTCTCCATAACATTTGCACTATCAATTGAACAAAGCAAGAGATGTTGCAAAAATGCTAAACAAATAAAAATCCCTAGCGCGAGCGCTGCATTGGCGCTATCTCCAATCGGATCGTCGTATTACGCCAACGTTACTAATTATGTGACGGAAGTTGTTTAATTAATCGTGACAGAATTTGGATGTAGGCCCTGCTAAAGTTATTCTTCTTTTGATGGCAATGGTGCAATGTATGAGATGATGTGCATTTATAGCAGGATAACAAAATATGGCAGTTTTCACCGTTGCTACTATAGATGATTGGTTAAAAGTTACACAGGGCGAGGAGTGCTTGTTTACCATTCATTTTGCATGTATCCCGTCCTTGACATGTCACATTTATCCGTATGTTCTTTGTGTTTAACAGAATTGGTAATATATTACATTAAATGATTTTAACCATGGGGTAAAATAACTTGCTGCTATTGTACTGTAGTATCCCAAGCCATAGTAGACCTATCCTGCAATACTGTTGTTCTAATTTTAAATGTTACACCTTTCCTATATACTCCAATGGTATTCTCAAACTAATATCGTAATCGGGAAATAATTACAATGGGAAAAGTTATGTGTTTTTTCACCTTAAATTGAAAGTGGTGCCTATGGAAAGTTAAACTAGTTAACTTAAACACATTAATAGAACTTATTTTTCCCCCCTTGTGGTAGGTTCTGGTCCATTATGTGCTTTCTTGTCTTACTCTTGCTCCAATCCTGTCATTTTGCAAATTTATAGGTTTTTTATCCATCTTGAAATCGTCGTAACTCAAGAACCAGGTAACGTATGACTTCATCTTTTCATTTAAACTGTATTTTTCTTTTGTTCAGTTCTTTTCAATAGGGTGGTCCGTCATTGCCACGTCGAGCCCGTCACCTTACACATATTGGCCGCTAATATGCCAAGTAGTGGCGATCACGAAAAAGTACACTTTTAAAATCGCTCTATTATTGAGGCTATTATCAATATGGTTCCAAAAACGTCATGATATAACTTCAGAAAGGATGAAATCTAATATAATATCGAAAAAAATGACCAAAGTCCAAATTAAAAACATTTTTGGATGGTTTGAAGTCGGCACCCACCAGCGTAGTACCACCGCGAAACCGTACACTCGCTGTGCATGGTCCCCGTATTTTGGGCGTCCTCCACTCTCAGTTTTCTCGCAAATAGCACCGGATAAAACCAGAGGTCCTTTTTGTGTTTATCAGTATTTAGTAACACACTTCAAATTATTTATGATCGAAATTTCAGCTTTCTAGCATTTATAACGGAATGTATTTTTTAAATTTTATTAAAAATTCACTGATTTCTATATGGCTTTCCATACCCCAGAACCAGGCTTGTGATTAGCGTTACAAGCTCTGTTGGGGTACAGCTAATTTTTTTTTCCATTGATCAATATGGAGGTCAGAGGGTAGGTCGATCATCATCCGGGTTGCGATTTAAAACATTTTTTCCCTCCCATATTTGCCATATATTCCCCAACCGCTTTCCACTAGGAAGCTGTCAGCACTCGCCAATCGCGCTAGATTCAGCCTTGGCTTTTTCAAAAATCAGTACTGTGCTAAGAAACACTTCTGAAGATGAGTCCGGTGTGCTGTGGGTGTGCATTTTGTATCAAATTTGTATTAGGTTTTAACCAGATTTAGGTGGTGCTGAAAATCGCACACCCCAAGACCCATTTTAGGTTTGTGATGGTGTGCTATCGCACATCCCACGCCTCAAAAGCAAGGCCTGTAAGAGTTGCCAGATCCCATGAAGTGCACTTGGTGAGCCCCCCCCGGGAAACTATGCTCGAATACAGTAATACGTCATGCCGCGTGTCTGCATGCTGGGCTGCGATGGTTTCGTATTTTCCAAAAAAGCTCTCAGTGAAGAACCTCTCATTATTATCACTAGTTGTATTACCCCGCGGTAGCATATATGTAATATTAATTTGTTTGAAGTGTCTTGACATAAAATAGAGGTGAAATTCATGATCAAAATTGAATTAAGTAATAGATTAATGTGCTTGCATTTCAGTGCAACGGCAGTAACAGACCCCCTTGGCCTGGTATAGCTCTCTATCCACGCACGTAGTACAAGTCAGTGCATGTATGCCTTGTCGGGCAGGGCAGGGGGGATATACTTACGGTCCCTTTGCTGACGTTTTTTGTTATTTCATTTCTTTTCAAAGGCGGGTTTCAATGTTTTGTGCGCAGTAAAATAATATTTTTACAGCGCTAGTTGTAAATATCAACTGTTCTATCTTCAATATCTGATATCTCTTAAATATATAGTGATATTCTAAACCTTCTCCATTGAAAATTTTTACATTCTTTGTCCATATATTCCTGGCCTAATCTTGTTGATGCAAAACTAGTAAAATCTAAATTTGCTGTTTTAGGACGTCGGCTGGATAATGTGTAATTTTTTTTTTTTCTTTACACATATGCCCATGCACATACTATCTGTATGCACACCCTTATACTAACCTTCCACATCCTGCACCCCATGCATCACACTCAAATAATCACTATTTCATCTTTCCTGCTTACAACACATGCACCCATACCCTCGGGACCCATGCACAACACATACAAGCACAATAAGCACCTGCATGCACACACACACCCACCCACCCACACACACACACATACACACATACACACCACATCTCACACCCACACACTTAAAGACCCTGAACCTACCTTTACTTTTTGCATGGTGTCTTAGCTAAGATCTCATCATATCCTGGTTACATGTTTTGGATATGATGGACCCCTTCCAATGTCCAATATTTTAAATTCAAACCTTACAATTGTTAACCTAATTGAAACAATTAACCAAACAATTTGATAATAAGAAGAAAATACAAAAAGAATGGAAAGGAAGAAGAAAAGAACAAACAAACAAACAAAGGGCGGCATCTTTTCCCGCTCGTTATCTATATCCAGTGGTAACAACTCCTTGCCTACTCCTTGTTTTGCATTCCTCACAGCTCTCCAGAGCAATGGGGACCCAATTTAATGACCTAAATCAAGGAAAACATCGTGAAATCCCCCAAGGTGATCTTTTGCAAGTTGGTGCCATGACAGGGAAGAACCTATGTATTTATTGATATAAATTTAACAGGCTTTATTATGCCTGTTCGTTTGGTTCTTATTATCATAATATAATGGTTTATATACAAAAATAGTAATTTCTTGCATAAAGCAAACAATGCCCTGCACTTTTCCTCATAATTGAGTGGTTCGTACATGTATGTTATTATCATGGGAGTTATTATGTAATTTCCCCATATAAAAAATGGAATAACCCATATTTCATGAGTAAGACAGTATTACCTCTTTGTCAATTTAGACAGTAGAAACTACTTTTTGTCAGTATTATTCTAAGTTTTTATTTTTAAGTACTTGAGAGCCAAACCCTCCATATAACCACTTTATAATCCATAGTTTTTGCTAATTTTCTTACCTAATATGGTAATTAATATGCAAATAACCCTAAGCTTGAAGAACGTTCGCAATTTTTTTTTTCAGGAAATCTTTAAGCATCTAATAATAACCTAATAATATACAAATTTCAGTTTCCTGCTTTGGATAGAATTAATATAATGGGCATTTCAAAAAACCATATAATTGGGTATTTTCTGTAATAACTCCCATAGGGTTTGTACAGGTTGAATTTCCGCCTGGGACCATATGCCGCATGCATTGTGGGTAATCCAAAAAATAGGCATACTTGGCAATTCAAAAGCCTGTTACTCCCAAACGATTGGTCCACGTCTTATTAAACTTGGTCTTTTATCAGAACAAATAGAAACTACACATAAAACTATTCACTAACCCAGATCTGAATGAATTTTGAGTAATTCATCCTCAAATCATGGCCTTTTTTAAATTTTTTTATACCAAAAAGACGAAATGCGATTTTTTAGCACCTTAAAAATTGCCCCCATAACTCACAACCGCTTACCGCTCGAATAATTTTGGGTGGTCCCAATTTGTTTCTTTTGTAGGAGGCAGGAACTTAAAATTGGGATTGTTCAGAGGACTTGAAAAGCAGTTGCCTGGAAAGTACTCATTGAACGAATAAAAATGCTTTTGAATGGTGTCGATACTTAATATCCGTTTCGAATAATGGCAAATTAACGATTGACGCAAATTCAGTACCTTTTCCCATAGAAAAGACGTTGAAACCCCACGTACATATCCCACATGCATTTCTGTCTGGCCTCCCAGAATGCAATTGTTTCAAATTAGAGTTAGCTAAAATTCTTGTTTTATTACCAATTTACCATTACGGCCAATACTAATCTGCAGTTGTAAAATCCTTTGTAATGTAACACTGTCCTCCCAATTGTTAAATATCCCACAATGCATTTCTTTCCATAGAAAAGCCTGTTATCAGTGTATCTACATTGAGTGGGTGGTACAGGATGTTAAGAAGTTGATTGGTAATATGCTTGTTCCAGTTAAAAAAGTAGCATGAGGTCACCAAGAAGACACTAAGATGCCATCACCCTTGAAAGTGTTATCATTATTTTGCGCCATTAAATTCCTTGAAGTCACAATGTCAATAAATACATAACAACATACAACGTCCCTTATTTTGAAAATTCCCATATGCACTTCCGTGTACTCCCAAGAATGCAATTGTACAAGTTTAATTGCATGTTTTCTTCAACCATACAAATCGCAGATCATTTTCATCATGATGGAAATCATTACAAAATTGTGTTACACATGATAGGGTAAAAAATAACCAAAAAGAAAGGTGTAAGCCTACATATAATTCAAGTGACATTCGATTGCAATGCTTTCCAGCAGACACAACACACCCACACAATCACACATACAGCAGTGGAGAGACATGCCAGCCGCAGCGATGCCCACTCCAGGCTTGGCCCTCTTGTTAGCTAAGGATTTATGGTCAAAATTAAGTATCAAGCTTCAATATCCATTATCATTATAAAATCATGTGCATAACCCATGGCCTTACAATTTATATTTTGCGCCGGCACTGGTCTAAAGAAAGTGACCCAGATTGAATTTCCAATTAATTTCATGAAAAGCTGCCGCGTGACCTTGAAAATCAAACTCATTTTGTGCCTAAAAACGAGTCATTTCAAAGTTTGATTTGATTGTACGTTTTTGCCCTCTCCTTACAATACCCTCACACCCCCCTTAGACTTCCATTTTTGTTTTTTTTAGAAGATTTTTTCTCGCACTTCCTTTCTTTTCATTCGTTTCATCAAGAATATTATATGCTAACCTTTGGCAAAATCTGCCCACAAAACCCCACAAGACAATGAAACCCATATGGGCATTGCTACAACTGATCGTGCTAATCCAAGATTTTGGATCAATCCTATAGTCAACTGGTGGCGTCTAGTACTCGGAGCACGATAAGTCAAGACGCTCGCTGTAGATTTTTCTTAGTGGAGAAGCTTGAAATTCAGCGGACAGTCGGACGCAAAACCTTTCGATTTTTCGTATAAATTTCACATTTTGGAGCCTTGGAATTCTATTTTATAAAATTTGGAAATAATCAGGCACCTAGTCAATCAGACTGTTTTGCCGAATGGTGACAAATTGAGAGCCGGCAGCAGAAGACATATGATACAATTTACTGGCTGTGTGGACGGCCGTGTATGCACATGCCTGGCGTATAGCCATTTCGTGTGTGAAATTTGAGCTGTGTAGTGAACTTACGATCTCTTAAGTGCCAGCGGTAAATTCAAAATAAACCCGGCATTTGTAAGTGTATTTCGCTACTCATATACATCGATAGAGGAGACCCCCAGCTTTACACAGAAAGCGACATGAAAAGGGGCCAGGACTTTCCCCGAGAAGAGGTAAAAAATAATAAAAATAACTTGAAAAATACAGATTATCATGTAATTAGCTGTAATTATGCCCAAAGCAGCTATCGATTTCCCCAAGGGAATTAATCATAAACTCCCACTGGTCCAGGAAAGTGTTAAACAACAGTACTGTGTACCAACAACGAATCCACAACGGCCCGGCTTAACTTGCATTGCAACGACCTTGAACTTTACTAAACGATGCTTGTTTACGCACATCGCGCTCATCAACTACCCATTGTGCATCCACCATGTGATCTTGATATCGGATATTCACCCAAAGTTCACATTTTTGAAATCATAAAACCTACATATTTTTAACGGAATACATGTTTAAATGCTGGACACATGCCTTTTTAGCATCCAGTGCTGATTTTGACGGAAAATTCCGCTCGTAACGAACACCCAAGTGTTGACTTCGCTGTCAATTTTCCATCAAAATCGTCAGCCCGAGCTCACTCCATTTATTTAATTAATGACGTTTGACCTTTAAACTAGCTATCCCGGAGTGGAACTATTTATTTCTGACCGATTTTTTAAAATAAAAAATCCAATGCCCTTGTTTCCAACTCCCATAGAACGCCACATACTTAAATTCAAGATGGCGGATTTCGCGCATTGGTCATTGAGTTAGGCTACTAGTCATCCGCCGCCACCGAGACGTGTAAAGCGGCGATCCTATCTTTTTGCCAAGATCTTTTCATTAAAAATAAAAGCTGGAAAAAAACAACTTCTAACACTCACCTGGACAACCCTACTTTCCATGAGCCTACTTAATTCATTCTACACCTTCAATTTTATCATTTTATAGGCTACCCTCAGGCAGGCTAGTCCTAGCCCTGGCCTAGGATAGGCCCTAGCCTAGCTAGCTGGCATAGTCTGGTCTAGTTAATATATTTAGAGGCATATCATGCCATAATTTTATCTGCATGAATTTGGGTTTTATTTAGATCTATATGCAGCAAACAATATGAAAAACAATTAAAAACAAATTATGAATATCTGATAAAGCGTTCAAGAGTTACAGATTTTTGATTATTTTTATTTGCGGTCCCGGCTCGGCCTTTTCCTGAATTGTCTATGAGTGTTTACTATATAATAGTGATAGTACATTGCACCATTGATGACAAAATAGAAATAATAGAAAATTCTAAATCTAGCACCTTAAAATGTTATTTTTATTCTAAGTTTTTTAACTCCAACATGGCTTTAATTCTACAGACTTCATATTTGCAACATAAAATGTTTTGGGTAATTGTGACTTGGATAATAAAATTCAAAGTCAGAACATTCATTAAAAAGGTTGCCATGGCCACCACATATACCGAAAAATGGCCATTTAGCCCATTTTTAGGCAATATTTGATGCTTTGTACCCTACAACCATACAATGTGCTACAGACTTCATTAGTTGCAACTAATATGTTTGGGCCACTTGTGAACTTGGATGAAATAAAATTCAAAGTCCAAAACATTCATTAAAAAGGTTTCCATGGCAACCAAAATATACGAAAAAATTGCCAATTTAAAGCCCATTTTTAGAAATTTTGATGCTTTGGTACCCTACATCCATACAATGTGCTACAGATCTTCATATTTGAACAAATAGTTTGGGCAATTGTGACTTGGATGATAAAATTCAAAGTCAAACTTCATTAAAAAGGTTTCCATGTCACCCAATATACCGAAAATTGCCAATTTTAGCCCATTTTTTAGCAATATTTGATGCTGTACCCTACATCCATACACTGTGCTACAGACTTCATTCATATTTGCAACTAATATGTTTGGGCACTTGTGACTTGGATGAAATAAAATTCCAAGTCAAAAACATTCATTAAAAGGTGCCATGGCAACCAAATATATACCGAAAATGGCCAATTTTAAGCCCTTTTTAGCAATATTTGATGCTTTGTACCCTACATCCATACAATGTGGCTAACAACTTCATATTTGTCAACATAATATGTTTTGGGCAAATTGTGGACTTGGATGAAGAAAATTCAAAGTCAAAACATCATTAAAAAAGGTTGCCATGGCAACCAAATAACCGAAATGACCAATTTGGCCCATTTTTAGCAATATTGGCACTTTGTACCCAATCCATACAATGTAATACAGACTTCATATTGTGGTTCACATATTGTTTGGGCAATTGTAACTTGATGAAATAAAATTCAAAGCCAAATATTGATTAAAATGGTTACCATGTGGCACCAATTACCAAATATTGCAATTTACCTTAAGTGGTTGCCTTGGCAGTTAAAAATATCTTTTACAAAAAAAGGCCACCGAATAATACAAATTTCACCCTTTTTTACAATATTTTGACAAAAGGACAAAAGGTCCGCTAAAGATTTGGCATAATTCACTATGAAGATCCCCTGTATGAAGAGAGGAAAGATCATTTATTTAAGTATTAAAATACTTAATTAAAGATCACAGTCTGAAGGCAGACATCAGAATCCTCTACTTCATAATGATCCGCAGTTCTCCATTGATGAACTCTTCTGCAAGTTGATTTCGCTTTTTCAACACAAACCGTCTTCAATAGTGAATTTCATATAAAACTTCAAAGGGATCTTCTTGTTCTTTTGTCAGAAACTCTTCTGATGACTGTTCCCTCATACCAATCCTCTGCTCCTGTCACACACATCTCGTAGATGGTGTTCCACCGCTTTCCACAAATCTGGAATGTTAAAGAGCTGGGTCTACGACGTTTAGTTGGAGAAGGACAGTCTTCGATGAGATTCTCGTTGTCTTTTTTAGACATGATTTTCAATTTGTCAGCTTTCGTCTGGTTCTTGAATTTTGCTGACAGACTCTGCTAGCAACTTTCTCCTCCTATCTTCTTGTGTCCTGTAAATTTCACCAGATGTTGAATTTGGTGGTTGATTGACATGATTATGGTTCACAATTGTTTTTTAAAGTTTGAAAACATTCTGGAACGACTTTTGCTTCCCACCCTGCTCATTACCACATTGATGCTGATGGGGATGACTGGAGCATGACATTTGTGTCCTAAATTTCAACTGACATATAGAGCATCTTCTGTTTGTTTCTGGAGGTATTTCTTTCAGTTTGTCTTTCCATTTCATCGCTTGTCCACAGGCCTCCATATTTTCCTTTCCCAGCTGAATGGTGAGAGCTTTCTTTTTCTTTCTGCTTTCTTCAGTCCCTTTTCATGCCTAAGCCGCTCTTTCTTTCTCAACACCTCAGCTGTCAGTTGCTCTTGATTTTTTTGTAACGTTCTCATAGAATGGCTTTTCTCACAGATGGCGCTGTCTTTCTAGCCAAGTGTTAATTACTGGATGATGTGCTTGTCTTCTGCAACTGAGAAAACCAATCACATTATGATTGGTTACATACATGATGAGAGCCTCATAGGCTATTGTGTGGCCTTTGGTTTTTCCTTTTGCAGTCTGTCCCTAACCTTCAAAGTCATGTTTCAACTGCAATATTTGTTTGGGAGCTGTCCCCTGGTCTCTTGGTTTCATGTTTTGGTGAAGCAATGTCCCATTTGCCCACCATCAAGTGATCTGTCAAGCAGCGCTCGAGGACCTTGCCAAGAACGCACACATCAATCGCAAGGCTTCTGATGTCAGAAGGGATATTCCTCCTCTGATATGTCAGGGAATAAGGGCTTTGGAAACTTCATCTTCTACTGCTGGAACAGAACACTGGCAAGCTCATCATTTTCAGCTGGAGCTTGAAGCAATTCTGATGTTCTTCAGTTCCAGCACTTCATCTTGTCACTTAGAATTGGTATTTTTCTTTGGTTCATATCCAGTAGTGTGAATGTCCTGACTCAAGTACCGAACAAAGGGAGTTGTCAGTCGGTGGTTGATGATCCCTAGAGCTCTTGCTCCAGCTAGATATACTTTCTCTGACAAGTCTGTGTGCCAGACAGCTTTGATAAGAAGATTTGGCGTGGGGCAGAATCTAAGAATAAACTCAGTCATGTGATCATGGTGGTAAAACACTTCCACCATCCTCAACAACATATTAACCTGTTTTTCCCCTCCTCGAAAGTCTTTAAGTTTAACAACCAATGTCCTTGCCCAGCAAGAAAATTGTCAAATGGGGCCATACATACACCACTTGCTCACACCCATGCTCTTCAAAAGGCTTTGACAGATGTTCTAATCATCCGCTGTGTCCCAGATTCCCCTTTACTAGATTTGAATTCTTTGGACATGGCACACCCAAGTGTCGTTGAACCATACTTTCCCATAACCCAAGTGACTGTTTTTCGCATGATCTGCTAGGCCTACAAGATAGTGTAGACCACAATAATAAGTCATTAACAGTCACCATTTTTTTCCTTTCCTCTAGGAAAGTGATGACCAGTTTTCCTCTGTGATCTTGGAAGGTGTTTCCAACGGGCAGTTTTCTAAAATACTACATTTTTCATTTACCACACATCGGGCAGTCCATCATGTTTTTCATATTGACACAATTTTGGATTTATTCATATTTTTGTTGAATCATCAAACACCTATACCCCTGAAATGTCATTAATTATTTTTCATTATATTTCATCAAAAGTCTCAAAATATTTGGAAGCAGATGCCCCCAGTCATGTCTCCGAAGGAAGCCCATCCACAAATGTCAGTTTCTTTTGTAAAGTCATACGTACCAAAATGTGCCCCTCTTTTTGATGTACCATCAAGATGCAAAGTGCTATCACTGCACTTAAGAAGCTCTTTCAGAACTGGAATTTGTGACAGAGTCTTGCCCTACTCAAAACTTGAGTAACCCAGGTGTACTTAGGTTAGCGCTCAGCCTCCAAATCCCCAAGTTCATACAGAACTTCTCGCACGACAGATTTGCATTTCGTGCTCCGACGCTTGTACGTGGTTAACAATTTATGTAAAATTCACACCCCTTTTTCAGAGTAGTGCCTATGCCCCTTTTCCATAAGTTTTGATAACTCTCTTATCCTCTTACCATCAGCATCAGTTTGCATGTCTTCAAGCTTTCCTTCAAGGTGTGAAACATAGTCTAGATTTCATCATATTTTTCTCTCATGTCATTACTTTTGTCACAAACCACCATGATTTTTTATTTTTTATTTGGTCACGTTCCCCTTTATAGTAGTCTACCAGTTTACTTTTATCCATTTTTTCATGTGTTACTGGATTCCGTTTCTTTGTTATTTCAGATTTTGTTCTATCAGTGTAATCCTTTTCTCCTTTGAGATTTTTCAATTTTATCATTCATTTTTTGTTTGTGACTTCTTTTTACCTTTTCACACCTTTTGTTTCATTTTCTTGGTGAAGTATTTACCAATTTTTTCACGAAGTTCATCTACCTTGTTTTACTTTTTGTTTAATGTGTTTTTAAATGTTTTTTGGTTTTTTTGATTTTTCCCATTTTTCTGATTTGGTTGCTTGCCACTTTGCTTTTAAATTCTTCACTTCTGTCTGCACTCTGTCAAGCTCTTCAAAACAAAAACTGCTTTAATGTAAATCGTCCATCCGTTCATTAAAAAAATCGCTGTCTGTGGTATTCACCATATCACCCGCATCAATCACCACTGGTTCTTGTCTTCATGTCTTGTCCTTTCTGCTTTCTTCTTCTCCATCTCTGGTTGTTCTTGTTGTTTCTCTGCTGGTATTTGTTGCTGTGTTGGTTGTTCTTGGTTGTTCTCTGCTGGATTTGGTTGCTTGTTGGTTGTTCTTGGGTTGTTTTTCTGCTGGGATTTTGGTTGCTTGTTTGTTTGTTCCTTGGTTTTTTCTTCCTCTGCTTCTCTTCTTGGTTGTGTTGACCATTCCACCTATCGACTACTGATCACTAGACTTGTTTACGACTTCATTGAACAACTTGTTGAATTTGCTTTTTTCTTTCTTTAATATTGGCTTTGATGGAAGTGAATATTTGCTTTTTTCCAAGAATATCTTTAATTTTTTTGTGTCTAGATCTCTTCGTAACCTTTCTTTTCACACGCTTCACTATCTTAAATTGGGTTTCAACTGTTCACAAGGCTGGAACTGATCTTTCAGCATTCCAAGAAGGGTGCACAACCATCCGTGCATCTTGCCATGTGGTGTTTATTTTGAACACGGTACTCATTAAGTTCACAGACAATGGCAATTTGTTACACAATTGGACCTGACAATTGCGAACAATCACGTTCTTTAACCACTCTCTGTTTATCCCTGCTCTTTGAAGATGTGGCCCTATCTTGGATGCTGACGGTTGTGAAACAAGTGGGAAAAGTTCCGCGTTGTTAGACTTCTTACGTTTTACTTTCCTAACAAGTGTTGAAGTGGGTTCTCTATCTAAAACTTGGTGCCATTATGTGCAAAAGTGTCTGGAAGGCCGCGTTTTTACTAAAACATTTCAATTCTTCTTCAGCATGATTATATTGAGCCAACAGTTTATATTATGGCTGGGAAAAACATCTTTTTTTTGGAATCCAACGATTGTATGAAAAAACATACATAAAAAAATAAACCACGGAGAAAAAAGGGTGGCAGCTATCTTTAATAACATGATTACAATAGTTTATTTACCATTAATTCAGAGCAACAGTTTTGTTTTCCTCTCATTTAAACCTGTAAGGTTCATCTTTTTATTGATTTTTTTAAAAAAAACAAAAAAAAAAAAATACCATTTTTTTTGGTTGTTGTTTACCATTTTTTTCAGATTAAACCAGACAAAGTGTCCACTTTTAATTTATTTCCCGATCAGGAGTAATGTAATACTGGAAAGCCTAAAACTTGACGTAGGGGGCCCTTATCCAATCAGTGAAAGTCAAACCCAAACATGGTGACATTCGTGGGTGATCAAGTTTCTACTTCTAACGCAACCCCCAACACTGCAAACGAAAATCATCTCATTTCACGACAGATTGTGCATTAATTAGTAACCCTAACCCTACCATGGTCTAGTATCCTTCAGTATTGCTAACTGACTGGCTGGTGTCATGGCATCCTACCAGCTGTAGGGTTTTTGTATGGTTTAGATCTGAAGTGAAAACAAAGGTTACTGTTCTGAATGGTACAGTCCATGACATACACTAGCTAGGACAATCTGCTTGGGGAGTTAAACTTATATTGCTGGTCTTTATCAAAATAAATTTATTATTCTAAACTTAAAGATATTTCCCTGGAAGTTTCAGAGTGACAACACACTTTGTTATTTGGGTGGATGACCACATTTACAGCGCGTATCATCCATATCGTCAGCTAATCTGAAGCGTGTGTTGTGATTTAAACGCTGGCACGGATTGTAAAAATGGCGTCGTACCCGGAAGTCAAGTTTGCTTACCGTACGAGCGGTCAAAATAATTGGCGCGGGGTGAACTCGTTCGAATTTCGACTTGCTGTTTGGTAGAAATATTGTTGGAGGATAGATTGACTTACTATATCAAACGATTTCAGCCGGATGCCGCAAAAGTGGAAAAATACGGTTCAGTTTTGGTGGACCCTCTTCCTCCGTGTATTACACATTGAAGTAAGCAATCAATTTTGGAAATCGTTGGTACCCCCCACCCTGGTATGACGTTCAGTTTTATGAATGGAATACCTCAAATAGGGGGCAAAAATTGTAGGGCACGTGATCACCCCGGGAAAGCCTGAAACCTGAGGCACAGCCGAAAATATCAAAATCAGTCAGTGCCACGGTGAATTTCCAATCAGTCAGTTCCGCGGTGAATGGCAAAAGGAGATTTTGGTACAATATACTCTTTTGCTGTTTGGGGACCGTTTTTTACTGCTTGTATAGCGTAACGCAATTTGGCAGTAATAGTAATAGGCCTTTTTTTTTTGTCTTATTAACATGGAATCTTAAATCAGATTTTGAAAATATTCAAAGCGTTTTTTTAATACAATTTTTCAAAAAGTGTGTTGACGGTGTGCTGTGCTTGAAGCGTGTGTGTACGTGTGCTGCGTGGCGTGAGTTCAAGGGGTGTGCAGTGGCTTATTTGAATGCCTATTTTTATATACAATGTTATAATCATGAATGACAGATGATTGAACACTTAAAATTATAGGCAACACATCACAAAAAAAGATGGAACCACTCATCCAATAAGTTGACTAGTGCCTGTTAACTGAAAATGGCTTTACTTACTGTGTGGTCCAATGGAAAAAATTTAGAAAACGATTTTTGATAATTAAAAATAGCGTGATTTGACTTATGTTGGTAGTGGAGTAATGCCCGAATTCATAAGCTTCATTTGTCAAAATAGGTTTTTATGAAGTTGAAACGCTCCTTAAAGCTCCCAATCCATTTTGTGTGAAACTGTTAACTGTTCACATATAGTAAATAATAGGAGGGTCAGTTGGGGTCACAATACAATATTGTACTTGTACATGCACACCTTGTCACACACAATTTTACAACGGCAATATGATGCCATCAGATTTTCCCCCGTAACTTCGCTCATGTTCACACTACATACAAGATTGACCCCTCATTTTAAGTTAAATCGTCCTCTTTCAAATGAAAATGGCTTGGCAACTGAAATAGTAAACATCTGTAATTTTGTGACGTGCCTAACTAAAATTATAGCCAAGGTGCTTCACTTCAGGTTCCTGAGACTGAGTTTAGTGTACACGACACATCATTCAAAATGATTCATGCATCATGACACAGCAGCATGGGCATGATGGGAGGTCATGCATGAACCTGAGGTGGTCCAATTAAAAGCCTGACTCAAACTTGTTATTCATCATGATGTATTTTGGAATGGGTGGCATTTGTAATTAAACTAAACTTCTTTGGCCACAAATTTTGAAAGCAATTCAACTGGAATTCAAGTTGGAGAACATGAACCACATCAAAATCCACCATGGCCAATGCACTTATAATATTTATTGACGAATCACAGGAACATGATTCAATGTCATGCCCCGGGATCATGCCCTTTCTGCAACGCTTGCACATGCTGCATACCACGTGCATACATGCTCCTGCGGCACATGTCATTGGCACAACTGCCATGATGCAAAAATACCCTCCGACATAAATTGAAATGTGATAAAAGACAACACTCTGTATTTCAGAAGCACTTCATATGAGGCTCTTCAACTATTCTTGTACCAAGGTCGTTTGAAAAAGAATCTGAGCATACCAGGAAAATACGATTCAAAGGATCAAATGCACTCATAATTCGGCCCCAACCTGCCTCTTAACAGTTAGGCCAAAGAAAAAAAGATCGATTATGTGGGCGCTCAACATTTTTTTGGCAGATTCCTGCGCAGTTTCCTTCGATCTGCCTTCACCCCCCCCCCCCACCACCACCACCACCAACAACAACACAACCGGGGCCCCATAGAGTGAAGCTCCTGATCGTGAGGACGGTGTTGTCGATCGGTTACCCTCGCTCGTACTTTCGTTCGTTTTTGTCAAAATGCAATTCTTGAAAAAAGCTCTAAATTATCGAAATTTTAACAAGATGGATTTAAAGGTTGCATTTCGTGATAGCAACCGGCGCACCTAATTATTGGTTTTTATGGTTAATGGTTCACTATATATCCCCGAAAAAAAATTGCAAGTAAGGTTAGGCACACATAAGCCTACTCCCGACTATACCCGGACCAATCGGTCAGATGATATAAAAATTCAAGTTTAGGTAGGCCTAATTCGGACGAGGCTGTGGATCACGAAATGCCCCTTTAACAGGGTTTTCTGCACATTGATGTCAAATGCATCATGAATAACCTAATGTCAGTAATGTACCTTCGGTGGATACGTACCGTTTTTGTAGATTAGAACCAAAGCTGAAATATACACACTACGAGGATACCTCCAAATGTGGGTTCATTTTCACCTTCTGTAGCTGGTACATGTAAGTGACTCCTCTTTTTCTGCCCGAAGGTAGTTTCTAGTTTGTTATTGTTTTAACACCAAATCTTCCACAATGTATAAGTCTCTGGCCTTGTACCATGTGCACTTACACACACTACCAGTGGTTCATATCAATTTTGTTAAGAAATTAGAATGAGTCTCTTCAAAACCCGGCTTCAAAATTGTCCAACTTTGTGGAAAATAGGCCAATTCCTCAATATAGACTGGAGCCAAAAACACGTAGCAGAAGTGCAAAATCAGTCTTGATTATCAAAAATGAATTTCGCGGGAATAATCTAATGCCATGTGTTAAATTCAAAGGTTACGAGAATCAACATTGATCCCACAAATCAATTTACAAGAATCTTTACGAGATCGATTCTCGGATTCTCGCTGAAATTTCGAGCCCTGCAAAAATGTCCCATAGTTGCTTTAAACAGTCGAAATTTTTAGGAAAATAGCAAAGTTGTGTTCAAATTGGCCAAATATCTGCATCTCTGTAGTGCAGTGGGTCTCGTTTTCGACGGGGAAAAAAATGTATATTCACAGAAAGCGTATATATAAACTAGGTGCACAAGACGTTGATCGTACCTAGAAAAATGAAGCGATCAAACTTCAGAGCGAGGCTACCTGATGAAATGAGGGCAGCAAACCAGAAAACGAACAGCAAACCCAGGCGACAGAAACCGAAACAATTTATTTTCATCTGAAAGCGAGAGATTGCAAGTCCATCCATATTTTCGTAGGCCTATGTAGAGATTTCATATATATGAGATGCTCAATAGATCCTACCCTTATTTGGCTTCCAAAATAACTTACAGTGGAAAAAGGTTGATTTGTATAATTTTTGTTATAATTTACATTTCAATAGAAAACATAGATGAATTTCGGATTTGCTCCTATACGAAATTAGAAATTTCACATTTTTATCCCAAAGAAACAGTTCTCAGCCTAATCATTACAGATGGTGGATATTTTTTATGCAACGCTTCACCACCATGCCAATCAGAAATTTTCACATTTTTTCGGGACACCTGTTACCGGGTGTCTAAAAAAAAAAAGGAAAACCCTCAGAGCGTCCTCAATTTCACGAAGGGAAAAGACTACACCATTACATAGAATACACCATCGCAAGTGCATTAATTAGATTTCCGACAATGAAAAATCTTTCCAAAGGAATATTGACCGAGGTATGGCCGATTGAAAATTGGTACCACTTTTTCATTTATCCACGGATTGTTACTGCCTAGTGTCTTGATTGTATACCACATCTACAAGCACATTCTTTCGTTATGTTTCTTTTGTTTTGCGACAAAGATCATTCATATTGGAAAAAGGTTAGTTTCAATTATTAGAATCAAGATTTCCTCATTCTCATTTACTGCACTGCTCTGACCCCCCCCCCCACACACACACACACGCACACTCACTTGGATGCCTCTAAGACCATGAAGCCGGATGCAGACTTGCGCTCTCTTTTCCATTTCAATTACTCGACTTCAATCTTGTCCATCGGATGCTGCGAAGGCGCAGTTATTCTATTGGAAGTTCTTCACTCTTAATGTTTCCCCTAGGGCGAAGTCAAGGGGAGGTCAAACCTGGGGATCTTAATCGCAAAAGAATAACCGCGGCCTTTGCAAACATCCGACGGACAAGGATATATTAGAAGTCGATTATTGAAAGGAAAAGAGAACAAAAGCATGCATCAGTCTTAGAGGCAGCCAACTTCCCAAGTGGGGGGGGGGGCGATAAAGATGAGGCAAGATCTTGAATTCTAATAATTATTGAAATAAATTGATCTAAAAATAGGAAAAAGAACAGAAAACAACATTTTTTTCACCAGGCCCAAGGATGTTCTTTTATTTGCCAATCAGATAAAAAAACAACAACAAAATATCAAGAGACGACAAAGATTCCAAGACAATCATCCACAAACTGAAATATAAACGACATTTTAACAGTGTATAATCTAGGGAGAATTAAAACATTACAAGGCAACAAATTATCAGTTATTTTGATTTTTATGCAAAAAATCCTGGTCCCCAACTTTTGGTAACTTTTGGTTATCTCCGTCACGACAAGTAAAATACGCCTAGAAAAAAACAAGATACCCCTAATGCCACACATTGGCCCTATACCTAGAGTCTTGCTACTAAATATTTACTTAAAGTAGAAAACTTTTTTTTTTTCGATGCAAAACATGAGCAATAAGGATTTTAGTGAGCTTCGGGATGTGTAGGCCTATTTATTAAACATCATCTCCGTCACGCCATAAAATGTATTAATCTTGCATCATGTGATATTTTCTAGGGTAAGTGTAGGCATGTAGTTATTATAGTTCCACTAGCGGGCTCCCGCTAGTTGAGTGCGGGGCGATCCTGAAATGAGCGATCACTGAAAAGTGACACACTATGGCGAGACCACCGCAACCAAACCCAGTCACCCGAAACCTAGGATCACCGCGTCCAACATTTTGATTTTAAAATTTAATAAATCAAATTCCTATACCCATCATATCCTAAGCTCATGTAGTTACTGATTTCTAAGGAAACGTTCAACGAATATTTAATCCCATACAACTGTCCGTATATTTTTTTGTGATTTTTTTTAAATAATAAAACTTGAAGATTTAATCCCGTTAAGTGTCCGTGTACAAAATTTTTTTCCCTCAAAGTACTCTCCGGGGGTAACCAGTAGTTTCCATATTTTCCCACATATTTTGACTCATAAATACCTCAAACTCACATATAAAGTCTCGCCATCCTTGAATCGTATTTTTTTTTATTCCTCGGTAGTTTGCAGCATATCCAGTATAACTATCTGTAATCTGATGATAGAGGATGGATGGATTCAGAGTCGTATTGCGATGTCGTCAATGAATATATAAAAAAGAAGAGGGTCGAGGGTTGAACCTTGTGGTACACCCTCTCGTTTAGGATGACTCTGAGGATGCCTCAGCACGTCAGTCACATCTGAGAATCCTAAGCAGAAACTTGAGTAATAGACCCGGATGCCACACTCTGTCTAATGCTTTGCTGATATCAAGACCTACAATTCTTGGCTTCCTCTCTGTCGTTGATGGAATTAGTGATGCATTGGGAAACATACTCTCTAAATGTAACGAGTGAAAATTTCACTCCCCAAAAGAGTGAAACTCAGTGGTTTGTACTTAAAAAGAGCGCATTTCCACTCAAAAAGAGTTAACATCACTCCAAAAAGAGTGAATTTCCACTCGTTTTCGTGCTGTCCTTCGTTTCACTCCTTAAAAGTGTTGTCCTTCTTTTAACTCCTCAAACGAGTGGAAATCCACTCTTTTTGGAGTGATTTTTACTCTTTTTGACTCATTTTTGGAGTGGTTTACAAGAGTTTCACTCTTTTGAGGAGTGAATTTTTCACTCGTTTAAATTTAGAGAGTAAGGTCAAGGCATGCGCATCAGATGTAGAATGGCCAGACCTAAAGCCATACTGTCTGTTTGATATCAATGAATGCGCATCAAGATGTCGCCACATTGTTTCATAGATCAGTCGTTCCATTAGGCCTATATAGATATCAAGGAGATCGGTCGATATACTAGGCGACAGTGGCGTAACGGGCGGGGGAGGGGCAGGGGGCAGGTTGCCCCCCTGACGACTTTGGCCGGGAAAAATTTGCAAAAATCATGCAAAATCAGCCGTTTTTTATTTTAGCCCTCTGGCCGGGAAAAATTGGCCTTTTGACCCCCCCTAAGAGGGAGAATTTCCGAAAACTGGGAAATTTTCCCCCTCAGAGCGGTCAGGCCTGTTACGCCAATGCTAGGCGAATGCTTGTTACCCTTCTTATGACATGGGATGACTTCAGCTACTTTCCACATCACTGGCATGTGGCCCTTAGGACTGGTATTTCAGACTTCCCTCCTTTTCCCATTACGAGCCGTCCACCACCAAGACTTACAGTCTGGAGCTCGTCTGTCATTTTATCTCTGACTCTGATCTTGTGAGTGGAAGCAGCTTTCCTAGAAACAGATCTATACTCGTTATAGCCTTGTTGTAATTTAGGCGAGCTTCGGGAGTTCCATGCAAGGAAACACCTTCTCCAGGCACTATCTTTCTTCTTCACAGCTTTGTCGCAGCCTTCGTTCCATAGTACGTCAGCCACTTTGAAAAAGGGCTCTAGTTTTCGAGTTAGGGTAGGTGGTCGAGTAGAAAAATGCCAATGGTACCAGGTGTTAGGGACATATGTGTGGATCATCTCCCTGGGTGGATGTATAATTTGGTGCAATTATTTTTTATGGCCAAAAAGGTCAAAATTGACCCAAATTAGGTAAAAACATAGAATGGTGATTTTTTAGTTATTCTCGATCCCTATTGAAAATGTTTACTAATAAAGTCCCCACAAAATAGCTCTAGATTTTAAAAAAATTGAATTTTGGATCTGGTGTAAATTTTGACCCCAGAATAAGGTAAAAATCTCGAATGGTGATTTTCAACTTCATGTTAATGTAATAGTTTTAATTTTCCCGACTATATTGCTGTAGATTCAAGAAGAATTTGAATGTTGGAATCTGGGGTTATTTTTTACCCCAGAAAGGACCAAAAGGGGTCAAAATTGACCCAAATATGGTAAAAATCATAGAATGGTGATGTATTTATTCCATCTTAATTTTGAAATGCAACAGTTCATTTGCCCCACTATATAATATAGCTGTAGATTGAAGAAATTGAATCTTGGAATCTGGGGTTATTTTTGACCCCAGAAAGGGTAAAAAAGGGGTCAAAATTGACCCAAAATTCAGGTAAAAATAATAGAATGGTGATTATTATTTTGACTTCATATTGAAATGTACTATTAATTTCCCCACAATTAGCTGTAGATTCAAGAAGAATTTGACGTTGGAATCTGGGGCCAAAAGGGGTCAAAATTGACAGCATATTGGTAAATATCAAATGATGTATTATTCCATCTTAATTTTCTAAATGTAATAGGCTATAGATGTTTATGTTGCCCAAGCTGTAGATTGAAGAATTTGAATGGAAAACCCAGAATGGCAAAAGAGTTAAAAAAAGACCTTCCAAATGGGTAAAAACAAGGAAAATTGTATTGGTATGCATATGTTTCAATTAAGGCGGAATTCAATAAGCAATTGGCAATTTAAAACTTTATTCACTTTTATCAGTAGTGACATCCAAAATTGAAACACTTGGAATAATAATGGTCAAATTACACCTAATTTGGTCAAAATATATAACCAATTAATGGGCAGGCGTTTAAACATTTGCGTTCTTTGCTCTGTTAAAATGGTAATAATGCACAATATCAAGGCTTGTAACCAGGGGAGGGGCGGGGGGGTGACGCTCCCATTCCAAAAGTCCCATAACCCCTAAAAGCCCAAAATAGACTTTGCGAGCGAAAATTGTAGGTAAAAAGTCCACTTGTGCCAAGGATTTGGGGACCAAATTTGCCCCTTTGTAATTTTTTGGCGAAGTCCCCTTTTGAAAAAAAAAATGTCCCTCTCCGAATTTAGTGTTCCTTTACTGCCTTGCATGAAAAACTTTGAAAAGTTAGGGATCATAAATGGTCCAACCCAAATTGTCAAAATAAACCCATATGCACAAATTTCAGTCTTTTCCCTCAAACTAGGTAAAACAATCAAGTAGGAGAGAAACAGTTGTTCTGTCAGAATGAAAGCATCCTAAAATGCATGTTAAATCTGATCTTTTGGTTTATTTCTGCCTGAAATTATCAAACTGTTATTTTACTATCTATGGATAAGATAATATGAATTGTGTCTCCAGAGCAACTAAGCTTGCCTTCTACAGGCCTGTATGGAAAAATCTACTGTATGTTGCAGAAACTTTCACAATAAGGGGGAGTGCAGGAATTTGAAGTGGCACTTATACCAGGCCAAAATCATGCCAGTTGAAAATATCTCCTGGAAAAAACATCCTATACCGAAGATCGGATATATGGTGAAACTACCCTTTCCTATTACCACAATTGGTGGCAACAGAATAGAGAGCACAGTTAGGTGGGCATTGCTTTCAAGTCTAGGAACAAATTATATCAGACCTTTATTCTGTGGATGCTTCCAGTACAAGTAGAGGTTAAGCCAGATCACTAACCTACTCTGATTTGCTATGCAGCAGAGATAACAGCTTTACTTTGAAGTGGCAGCAGCAATACCTTGATAAAGACGTTTTGAAAAGCGTACCCCACGGATTTCGACAAAAGTCAAAGATGATGATGATATTGCCCACCTTTGCCAACACGGCAGTCGTTCGTCAATTGATGACAAAATCTATGTGGTTGCCAGCTGAACACAAATGCAACCACATTTATCTTCTTCCCACTCTCAAAAGATTAAATCAAATCTCAGCACATTTTTTTGAAGGTCGCCCCAAGTTTTCAAAAAATTTGAGAATTTTTACACGGTTGAATGGTAAACTGGCTAGTAAACTATACGTGAATGGTTAAGCGCGAAAATGGTATGGGTCACAAACGAAGAATGTTGTACTAGAAAATTATTATCGGGGATCCCCGATAATAATTCAACGGATGCTGGAAACGGCTTCCCATGTGAAATAGCCGGAATAGCGCCATGTACGTTGTCTACGCTCATCATTTAGTTGCTTTAATAGTTCGGGCAAGTCAAGTTAGAGGTTATTTTCTCGAGGTGGCCACTATTTCTCATGGACGAACATAAACGTAGCATTTCCAGCTCTGACGTTAAGTCCAATCGGGATCCCGATTCTAATTACAAAATCGCTTAGTTTGTGATAAACACGCAGTTTTAGCATTCTCGTCGCAGGTATAGTTTCCTAGGACAATTACCAACGTCCTGGCACAAATATCAAATTTTGAAAATTGGGGGCGTTTCAAAAACATGGGCCATATTGCTTTAAGGTGGATGCTGCGCGATGTGTGCACAGCCGTCTACGGTCAGTACGCGGCAGGATCTCCAAGTAGCTTAGAGACATCGTCAACACAATCGGTCTTTTTTTGCGCATGGACGCGAAGTTTTCTGCGAATGCGCAAAGCAGCAAATATTGCGTAATATAGTGCGTCATTGAATGCGCGAAATTTTAAAAACAACAAGGTTTTCCCTGTTCTTCCATCACTCTCTCTGCAATTTACCCGATATTGGCGGGATGTCAGCTCAACAAAACAGGCCTATAAAACATATCGAGGCAGGAAAGAGACTATTAACCAGTAGTTTCATGCACTACCTGTACATAGTTAAGAACAGCCGTGGTAGATTGTTGAAAAATTGTAGATAGCTCCGACATGCGTCACGTATGTTTGCAGTTGTGAGTGTTGATGCTGAAGCTCCCAATCTGGAAATCTGATGGAAGTTAGTGGAAAAATACCAGCGCATATCAACGATAACAGTCCGATTTAATTTATTTATTATTTATTTTTTTTTATTTATTTATTTATCTTATTTTATTGACTTTTCTTAAGTTGTAATTCGCAAAAACAAGCCCAAACATTAAAAATCAAAAGTAAAAATATCAACACTACGACAAACCCTAGCAAAAAACAAAAATTTCCAAAAAGGAAAAGAAAAAAATGAAACAAATGTTAAATAATCTTGAATCCGCTGTCCCGGTCCTATCGTAGGCCTACCTCGTCGAACATGTTATAGCAAAGACGAGCCAAATCATACGGTTTATGCAAGATAAAAAAAATGAAAGAGTTCCATATGTACCCCCTTTTAAAAATCCTACAGGAAACAATCTGTTTTTATTTATGCCTAACACTAAATTACCCTAACCTAACCAAAATATAAAGAGTTTGTTACATGTATAGACTTTGAAGGGGTACATATGGAAACTCTTGCAAAAGATAATAGAGCCAAAAGGTTGAAATGCGGAGGAATATGTGCAATGCAAAATGAGATGAAACGATTTTCATTAGGGCGGGAAAATTAACCTCGAATGTCTTTCCATCATCATAGAAGTATCAAGCGTTGAAGGAATCAGCGACCAACGTGCATTCTGGACCGATCCTCTTCGCAACCGATACTCTTGCGCATCTCTAGGTGATGCGTGAGGCTAAAGTCAAATTACGCGTTTGCAGAAACAGCGAAACAAAATAAACTTTGCACTTTTGGGCCACATTTGGTGAAATAACGGAAAAAGTACGTCCGTGGCCCCATTTTTTATTTTATTTTTGTGACGTATGTGGTTGGGGACCCTGACATAATAAAACATTAGAAAAATTCCGGAAGCGTTTTTTTGCTGTGATCGATTTTAGCATCATTTTATCACATTTCCCATGAACTGTGTACAAATTTTGGCAAAAATGTGTTTTTTATAACGTAAATATCTCGAAAACGAGACGGTAACCCCTATTTTTATTATAGATTTTGAATCAGCACCAATTGAAATACCCTATATCAAAGTTAAAGGAAAATTCATGATGAATTCGATCGTGAGCATCCCCGTCTTAACTTCCACAGTATAATGCCCAATTGATAGCTTTTTAATTCACACTCTTTTGGGTTCTATTTTACCCGTCTTGGCA